>JAGDQP010016136.1:0-25754 GCA_022664845.1 Lepisma saccharinum | reverse complement strand
GTGTGTGTGTGTGTCTTACATTCGAGTAAATACGGTAAGTGTTTGACAGATTTTGTATATAGCTCGTGAAGTAATTTCTTTTTCCCCTGTAAAATTATACTTTTTTGAGTTGTGACACTTTTCTTGCAAACGTGCGATATGTAGATGAATAAATGTTATATTATTCTTATGTTTACTGTTAAGAATCGTTAGTACTAAAATGAACAACAAATTAAAGTAATATACTAAGTAGTTTATATTCAGTTGTTACGAACTGCGATATACGGTTCCTTTTGTTTGGCCTTCAAACATTGACAATATTATTTCTTTTCTTGACGCACATCACAGAACAGCGAATATCAGTGTCTGAAACTAAATACCTGATAAATATAAATTCACTATTCATTGAAAATTGGTGTAAGAGTATACAAATTGGAAGACATTTTATATTATTGTTGTCTTCAAAACTTTATTTTTATTATTTCAGAATGTCTCAAACCAGCGATGTGTGTTTCGTGATCACCTCATAGTCACATACAGGTAGTGTTGCCAGATTCTTAAATTTATATTTAGCCTAAGATATGCATCATTTTCTTTGATATGTTCCCATTGTCAGTGTCTAGTTCTGTGGCAACGGATGACAAATTTCATGAAAACTATAAACAGCTGATTCTCATAAATTTGGTTTACCGGAATATGAAAATACAAGCAGAAAATTAAGGAAAACTTAAAAGCAATACGTTTCAACGACCAGCATTCTACCGACGAGCGTTGGAAATGCCTCTCAGCATATAAATCATACTTTCTGCAAACAAATGAAAACACAGGTGTATGAAATCGAATATCAATACAATCGTAAATAACATAATAAAGACAAAACGAGATACAAGTATCAGGATGAAGAAACACACACGTGGCATAAAATATAAGTAAAAAACTGGTCTATCAAAATATTTGGCCTCTACGAACTATGAGATCATAGAAAAGAAAATGTTGGATCGCTCCATATCAGAAACAGACAATAGCGTATGGAATACACCTATACATATGTAAGAAAAGACCAAAACTGAGTCCTGACAATGGGAATATATAGAATAGAATGATGCAGTTTTAGAGAAAATATCAGCTCAATAATCTGGAAACACTATCAATATATGACGATCAGATGATCATAATAAAACGCACTTCTGTTTTGAAATTTCAAAATAAATACATAACATTTTGAGAACAACAATACTATAAAATATCTTGTAACAAATTATTATATTCTAGAATATATGTCACTTCCCAAATTATACACCGAGCCGCAATTGTTCAGTGGTAGAGCGTTGGCGTAGTATTCGGGAGGTCGTGGGTTAGAACCCAGCGGCCGACCATCCTGACAGTTTTTTTTCAGGGGTTTTCCTCAGTCACACTAGGCAAATGCCGGGATGACACCTTCAACATAGGCCCTGGCCGATACTTTCCCGAATCTCCTCCCCTACCCCATCTTGGCCTGAGCCTTAGATGCCTAAAACCATAAATAAAATTCAATTCCCAAATTATAGAAAGATGACAATTCAACCATAACTGCGAATCCTCTGTCAAGATTTCAACCACATTTTGGGAAGCTATCCGGACTAACAGACAAACAAATAAGTTTCCAACGGAAAAACTCTCTCCTCCCTTAAAATTATTTTTTGCAGATTTTCCCTCGTATCAGATTTGTTTTGAATTGGGTGACCATCCATTATCAAATAAATCTCCCACAATTACACTCAGCGTGACTATTTTGGTCGCCAGATGGGCCGTTACCCAAAATCTGGTTGAAATCAAACATCGCAAATCGGGAATCTGTACAGATAAAATTACTGTTTCCTGTTCGTCAATGCTGCTTCTTATGAACACTATAGTAAATAATCATATAATATTTCAAGATGATACAAGCAAGAAAGCCGAGCTGTCCCATCACAGGATCCATGCCGCGTTAAAAAATTATACTGGTTAGTACTACTGATTAATTTTAATAAATGCACAGCATCAAGAGATAATATCAAGTAATCTAGAAAAAACTTTAAAAAAAATTATAAGCAATAGATATAAGATTCTTATTATATATATGTATGTTACACAATACTGTATCTGGTATTGTTACTTAAGCGCAAGACTTGGAAGAATTGTCTTTCTTTGCAGTAAGATAAGTCAACTACTGTCCTTAATTTCTATTGTTATTACCATACAACATACAAAGTATTTAGTACCTTCGAAGTCATAGAAACAGAGAAGAGAGAAAGAGAACACAATTTTATAGACTTCAAAGTAACTGACTATGAAGTAGTGATAGTGTCTGTTTTATGGTTGCTTTGTAATCCGGCAAAGCAAAGCAACCTACATCGCATCCTTCTGTGTAGTTTTCAGACTTTTCAGTAATCAAGTGTTCGTGGATGAAATGATGGGTGTACGATAATGACTGACAAATCTTTTGTACTCTCTATAAGCGATCTAAAAATCTACAGTAATACAAAAGGACACGAATACTTACTTTTCTCGCTTCCGCTTCCAATTTTTCTAAGGTCATTTCCTCATCATCATCTGCTCCCTGTGGGGAAGTTGCACCAGAGTCTATACAACTACTCTCAGTGCTTGGTGTTCGAGTTAATCCAGTATATCCCGGGTTTCTCATTGCTAGTTCTTCAACCTTCGTCCACGCTTCCTCCCTCTCCTTCAATTTCTCTTTCTCCCTTCAAATGAGCGCAACGACACAAGCAAATAATAACTCGTGGATATATTTAGTTTTCTGCTAAGCTAAGCTAATGCATTTAGTAAGTTTAATAAGGAAAGGCGGTAGCCTCTGGCTCAACGATTTTGGCAAAAATGTTCTTAAAGATCGAATGTTTCTAACAAACGGATTAAAAAAAAAAAAAAAATTAAGAGAAAAACAGGTGTGATTATACTTATGCACTCACCCTGTATTTAGATGGCAACAAACTCAATGTGGTTTAGGCATGCAGCTGGCAACTTTTCTTCAATCCGAGACAATTCAGCTCCTGCTGCTGTTCTCTTTCTTACCATTGTACAACGTTGTAACTATGATTAATACAACTTCAAGCTGACAAATACAGACATTACATTCGCCATGAGCAATTTGCCTCATCTCCTTCGACTTCGCTGATAATGCTCAATGTTTAGAATGAACCACTCAGATCCAGACACAGCTGTGACAAGATGCATAAGATACTACTTCTTCGTTGTTTGTATTTTGACTTCATGATATCTGCACACATTTCTATGATGTGTACTATCCCAAATCTTGTGTCATACAATGCACAATCATACGCTTGTAAAATTTCTGATATACAAGACATAACACCAATATTGCTTTCTCGGTTTCATTTTTGGGTTTATACTAATATCAACGAAGCTATACAACGTTTATAGTAATACCAAGCTCCAGGAAATTGAGAAAAAAGAGGGAACGATGGGGTAATACTTAAACTAGTTACAGTCGCGAGCTTTGCTCACCCTACCTATTTCATGATAACAAATATCTTTTCACGGTGTGCATACTTCGAAGTAGCATTTTTTTTCTTTTCATCAATTTTCTCACAACGGGCGTATTGGGTCAACTGACTCAACAAATCTGATGTTAAAGGTTATGTCGATGAGAACTATTTTACCAAAATCGATGACATGAAGGCCGTGGCCTCTCATAGTTAAGCACCAGTCTTTGAACTTTTATGATTTCATACATTACAATAATCACACTATGTGAAAGAGTAATCTTCCTCGCAAACGAAATAAATCAATGAATCCAACAGGATTCAAAGATATAACCTTGGATTTTTGGAAGAATTTAGAAAAGAAACGTTATGTTTAGAATCAGTCGGCTAAATACTGAAATCCTCCTCGATTTACTTTACATACAAAAATAATAACGTGAATCTGTCACTTATGATTAAAATATTGTCTATTTCTCAACATTTCTTTATTTATTTCAAAATCTATAACGAACATTTGATCAACATCAGGATGTGCCTTCTTTCTTGTTTTGGTGCTTTCTAATCTAAGATATTTTAAATTAAACTAATTTCATGAAATATTTGATTAAAAAAAAATAAAAAAAAATCAACGGCATGTACTCATTCGTAGTTCTGAAATTACTATGAAGTGGAAAACTATTGATAACATGAACATTCCACGAAGTTTTAAGAGTTTCTCGGCAGATAAAAAGTCCGAAAGGAGATGATGATAGCCGATTGAAGTTAAGGAAGAAAAAAAATAAATAATATTTTTGATGGGTGATATATTGAATTTGAAACAATTCTCTGAAACTATAATCGCAGTGATATTCAATTAAAAAAAGAAGAACGTTTAAACTGATTATAACACACTATTGGAAAGCAGCAAGTGTACAATAATAAAGTGTTCCAGACCTTACGATTTTAGGTTTGGAATAATCAAATATTTATATTACTGTTGGTCCTATGTTCACTACACATAGTTGTGTACTCATAAAAGATCTCTATGGCGCAATAATAGAAAAATACAGATAGGTAATTAAAATTAAGATTATAACGAGTTCAAAACGAAAAACAAGCGCGGCAACTCTTTGTGACAACTAAGATGTTTCACAGCAAAAAAAAGATACGAAAGTTAACATGAACTAGCTAAGCAAATATAGTTGCGAGTTAACTCATAATTTCTCGCCTCCTTTCCTTTTTCGTAATTTTTGTCTAATAATCGCGTGAACCTAGTTTTTTCTCTCGGTCTTTGTTCTGTAAACGAAAAGTACCTTTCTTTCTCAGGCATTTGTCACATGTATTTGTTTAATCGACTGTCATTCTACACTCACAGTATTTTAAATTATGTTATATGTAGGATGTTTCACTAAAGCTGGACCCTAAAATAAATCGGAAGTAAGCAAGGATATCACGAAGATTGTGATGGACCAAGGTACAAACGGGAGGGGGATATCATTTGAAATACTATGTATAATGTCAACCCATATAAAGTTGCTTTTTTTAAAAATGGAAACTGTAGTAGTTTGTCATAAAAAGAATAGGTACAAAAGGTTAATGTCAAAACGTGAAAGTGCGCGTATCAGTGTTGCCAAATAAGTAAGCAATAAAGCCTCAAACCTCAAAAAAGAAAGTGTCCGTACGACGAAACGATCAAATGTGCAACAATAATAATACTACGGAATAGAAGTAAGTAACGAAAAGAGTAAACCAGAGAATCAGGCTTCCCACTCATTTGTCAAGATCAAATTCCCTGACTTTTCCAGGTTTTCCAGGTCATTACTCAGAAATTTCCAGGTACCCCATTTTGTATATATATCACAATTCCATGGGAAAATAAAGATACATGAAAATATTGTACTGTATTCTTTTCTTAAATTGCTTCATGGTTGGCACATTAGCCTCCAAGTAATTTCAAAAACTATCTAACATTAAATGTCTGCTGTAGCTAAATGAACTTAACAATAAGCTATCAAATTCCCTGACTTTTCCAGGTTTTCAGACATTTTAATGAAATTCCCTAATTTTTCAAGGACCTTTTAGTGCTAAGCTGGATTCCCTGACTATTCCAGGTTTTCCAGGTCAGTGGGAACCCTGAGAATGCATAATATCCATTGAGTAACAGGGATGCCACAGCAACGAGAGAAAAAAAATGGAAATTTTGAAGTGGTCATAGGAGCTAAAGTGCCCATATGACATAATGCTTAAAGCATCACAGAAAGTGTGTGTATGGTTGAAGACCCCGATAGTTTTTTTTCAAGAGCAGCATCTCTAACCGTTCCAGAGATCCGCCAAAGGTGTGCAAGGTTTCCAAAACTGCATAAAATTTCCAACATCCTCACAAGCACAGAAACGACTAAGGTAAACGTCACATATAACGAAGAAAAAGAATTTCACCAGTCATCAAATGATGTCAGCATTGTGGGATTTTTCCTGTTAATTCGCACGGAACACGGAGACGATAGCTGTAAGGCACCGAAACATCGCTTCCAGGTCGCAACACCTGTAGATATGCACACTATAGTAATAGAGACCATAGGAACTTTTCGAAACGGAAGAGTAATGCTTTTATGTCAAGTGTCAAGCTGTCCCCGTATAAATGTGGGAAACACGACATTGTCATGGGTGTTAATGCTACCGGTACAAAAACTATTCGTCTTTTCGGTACGCATGGGTCACATTAATGTTAGTTATGCAGGAAGCAATACGAGTAATAATAATAATAATACAATACGAATGGAATAGAACGCAAAGAAGAACGGTCATACTAATACCAGAATAAATACAACGGCTAGTAGTAACTAAGGCAACTACACTACGATAAAGGTAAAAGACAATGGGTATGTAAAACCTACCTTATACCAGCAGATGTTCTAAGTATTGGCCATTAGCGTCTAAACACATCTTCAAATTTTGTGTTAGAGATCGGATTGTTGCAATGGTGTGTTCCAGGGGAATGGTGATGGAGGCTCGTTGAATGCACTGTCTCGTATTCTGAGGTGTATGTAGTTGGTGGTTCCATGCGCACAAGAGTTTTGACATATGTCCACAGATAATCTATGGGTTTCAGATTCGGCGAACAGGCAGGCCAATGGATAGAACCACCCTATCCCATCCAACGTTCAGGAAGTAGCTGTTTGCGGTTTATTCTTGTTTGTAGGGAGGGCAGCCATCGTGTTGATAGCTCATCTGGCGGTGTTGGTCAAGAGGGTCTTCCAACAACACTGCAATTTTCTTCGTGATACCGATAGCCGGTGAGATGCTCTTTAAAGAAATATGAGTCTATCCATCCAATATCACATACCATGCATTTACGGCCAGTGGTCTTTGGTGGACTTGCTTGCGAAACCAATGGGGATTGGAAGGGGACCAGTAGTTCATGTTATGTTTACTTACTGCATTGTGATTTATAAAGGTCACCTCATCCGAAAACACGACACGTAAAAAAAAAGTCAGGGTCCCTAGCAACCTGCCGAAGTCCCCATTCACACACACACACACACAAAAGCTGGCACTAGTTTGACGGAGACACACATTCTAACGACTACGAGACTAAATCCGCCATACGCTGGTGTGGCAAATACCTCGAGCAATGGCTCTGGAATTTACATGAGGATTTATAGTAACCGCTGCTACGATATCGATTTCAACATCTTCTCCAGTAGCAAGTCGTAGACGTTGATTCCTGTGGGTAGTATCCACGCTTCCTGTCTGCCGCAAATAGTCACAACGTGCAGAGAAAACCAGTCTATTGGGATGATGTCTGTCAAGAAATCGTTTTAGTGCAATCTCATTACTTTTGATGCATTTTTGTCTACACTCTCCACACACCAAGAGCATATTCACGTATTCATTCCACCGTTGCTGTATTTGACGCCTACCGCATTTAACAAAGAGCGCTTGCACGTCCTGCCGGTATTTTGTCGTTGCTACTGCACCTCTAATTGTATGATACTTGACGGGAACTGAAAGCATGTGATAACGTTGTGTAGCTCGTTGCGTTACCATTAGGTTGCCAAAGAAATAGATTATCGTATCTCCTATTATAAGGAAGCATACAAATAACTACACGAAGTATTACTGTTTACTGTCGGCATATTTTTTTTTCTTCGTATTATCTTTCTTATTCCTAATACTACTACTACGATTTATATTAATGATCATCAAATGAAAACTACTGCAAAGAATAATAAGCATACGCATAGTAATAATACAGGCCTGATACCTACAATAGTCACAGATGGACACCAGAAACAGGAGAACGTAACCTTTAGGAATATGCATCAAATCGTTGTGTACCAGTGAACCACCAACCACACCTCAGGATATCAGATAGCACATTTAACGTGCCTGCGTCACCATTTTCCGGGAACACTCCATTCATTGCAGCAACCCGATCGTTAAAACAACATTTGAGAATGTGTTTAGACGCTAATGGCCAATAACGAACATCTGATGGTATAAGGTAGGTTCTACATATCCATTTTCTCTTACATTCATCCTAATGTAATTCCCTTAGTTACAACTAGTCTTTGTATTTATTCTGGAATTACTGTTCTTTTACGACTATGTTTGCTCCTCGTGTTCCATTCCCGTTCTGCATTACAGTATATTATTAATTTCCATTATTATTATTTCTAACAATAATTTATTGAACCTTTAATAAATTTCAGTAAATAAATATTTACTTCCTTGTACACATTTGTAATGGATAATTTATGTACCATATTCATAGCATGTGTCTTTGTAATTCTAATAACTCAGAATCATATTGGAATTCTTAATCTAGACATTTGGGGCACATAATCTCTACGAAGCATTACTTTAAGTTTAATCCTCTACTTCTGTTTTCTAAGTAATTCAATCATTACAGGATACTGATCTGTCCTATACAGGCTACAAAAGCGGTTCATGCCACAGAAAGAACACATTTGTATTAAATTTCTTCTTGCCCAAACTCACCACAAGTGATCGATCGAACAATAGTGTGGCACCATCTGTTGGTGCATACCCAAAGGACGATACGGTCTCGTACCCAAAGGATTAACACCCATGACAACTTCATGTTTCCCACACTTATACGGAGAAAGCTTAACACTTGGCATAGAAACATTACTCTTCCGTTTCGAAAAGATCCCATGGTTCCAATTACTGTAGTATGTTTTGCTACAATCTGGTAGCGATGGTTTGATGCCTTGCAGGAACTGTCTCAATGTTCCACGCGTATTACAGGATAAATCTCTCTCTCTCTCCATATTTTCTTCCAACGTTGTTTGCCTCCCAACGCCTTTTATTTGACGACTGCAACCGTGAAATTATTTTTCTTTGTTAGATGTGTAACTTTCGTCTGTCGTTTCTGTATTTAGGAGGATATGGGAAATTTTATGCAGTGTTGCAAACCTCGCACACCTTTGGTGGATCTGAAACACGGTTTGATACTGCTCTCGAACAAAAGCCATAGAGATACTCAATGTGTTTTCCGAATTATGTCATATGAGAAGTTTTCCTATAGCCACAGCACAATTTCCAACTTTCTAGCCCGTTGCTGTGGAAACCCCGTTATTAAATGGAGTATTTCTCTGGTTTACGCTGCGCATTCTCTGATTTACTCTTTTTATTACTTACTTCGGACTGTATTCCATAGTACTGTTCTTGTTGCACATTTGATCGTTTCGTTCTTACACTTTCATTTCAGCGGTTTGAGGCTTTCTTACTTATTTGGTAACACTGACATGCACACTAACGTTTTGCCATTCACCTTCTGCACAAATTCATTTTATGAGAAACTGCTAAATGATCTATTAAAAAGAAATATCGTATTTACCGGCGTCTAAGGCACTTTTTCTCCTTGAAAATCGTCCTCAAAAAGAGGGTGCGTCCTAAACACCGGTAAATACGGTATAACTTCATGTGGGATTGGCAACACTGTATAGTATTTCGAAAGCTGTCTCGCTTCCGTATCCACCTGGATTGACCACAGTCTTTCTGATATCCTTCCTTACTTCCGATTTATTTTGGAGTGTCCAGAACTTGTAAAACACCCTGACAAAGGAAAGCTGGAACGGCAATTTAAGGTAACACTAGGCAAAAACAGAGACGAGGGATACTTACAACATTATAACTCCAGTTGTAAACACACAAAAAACACAGAAATCATTATATTTCTATTTATGAGATCTTTGTTAAGTATGACGATATAAGTGACGAATACGTGCACAAAGACAAAGGAGCTGTTCCTAGAGCACGTTTCATTTGGTCCAATTCAAACAAAAGCTATATTTCTTGAAGTGACCATCACTTTAGAAAACTTAACCTTCACTACTACCGCACATATGCAGTATTTAAACTACCCATCCTTACTCCCTTGACCTCAGAGGATAACGCCTTAATTGCACCAGTTCTGCAACCGAGACTTACTACCAACGGTTCCAGGAGACCAGTTAATCGACGATATCAATCTAACCTTGTAACCAAAAAGATCCGACGTGCATCTTTGCATATTCAACCCACTCCCAACACCAGTCCGAACCCACCAGCTCTACTAATCACCCAGTTCCACCCCAAACTAACCAAGATTAAACAAATTCCACATTCTCACTTCCACATTCTTTAATCCGGCCCAGACACAAGATCAGAATTTGCAACCAAACCTAGATTAGCTTTTCAGCACCCCCCAAACTTAGAAAAACATCATAGTCCGTACTAGAATCCTTAATCTTAGAATTCTTTATCCCCTGCCACCCCTACCCGGTGCTCTCATATGCAAGAGACCCAGATGTATGACCTGCTCCATCATCATCATCATTACCTCTCCCATGATTACTTTCAATATTGTTAGTAGCCACTACACCTTAAATCCCAAGGGTCATGCCACACCTGTAACGTAATTTACATCCTAACCTGCAAATTCTATGATGCATTTTATGTTAGGGAAACAGGCGCACCCTTGAATATACGTCACTTGCAACTATCGTCACTTCTGCACTATCAATAAACCAGATGCTCCAGTCTCCTTAGTCACACAACACCAATTTTGATATGTCTTTTCGTGTTTCTATAATACACGTTCTGACCCCTATGACCAGCAATTTAACACGCCGCCCGAGGAGTGTATTCATGATTTGAGCGAGACAATGAAACCAGGCCCAAACCTTCAATAAGTCCCCATCTTCCTCCGTTCCTCCTTGGTTAACAAAGCATTTTCAATATATAACCTTACACAGTCCCATCTGAAAGTTACGAGTAAATCCGTTAGTCAATTGTTTCGAACCTGATGCGTCGTCCGCTACGTGGCACAACTATCACTACGCTCTTGTCTTTGAGCACGTGTTCATCAGTATCTTTATAGTTGACAAAGATCGCATAGATCGTAATATAGTAATTTCTTCTGTGTTTTTTGTGTTTACAACACGAGCTATAATGTACTCTCTCTCCCTCGACCATTAGTTTTACTTTTTATTAACTTATATAATATATAGACCCGTGGATGTTCAGTAAATAACCTTAAAAGTAGACTTTGTGTGAACTATTCTTGCTGTAAATAATAGATTAGGGCTTCTATTATGTTGTTCTTGCAGTCCGAATCTCTCTCACAGTCACGAGACAGCGGTTTAAACATGGCGGTCCAACTGGAAATTACATCGAAGAAGAGCAGCCGGTCAGTAATCCGCTTCCTTACTAATGAAAGTAAAACCCATTGACATCCACCGTCGAATAAAAACACAGTATGGTAGTGCCTACATATCACTACAGCAGGTGTACGAATGGATGCTTAAGTTTGCAGGAGACAACATACAGGTACGGGATTTGCCACGACCTGGTCGCCCATATACTGCTGTAATTGTCGAGGTTATAGGGGCCGCAGATGAATTTATCCGTCAAGATGGACGAAGAAAGAACTGGCCGCGCTACTGTATGTCAGTTGGATCAACTGATCCCATCAAAACATGCTGCAGTATGTAAAAATGTCCAAGATAGGTTCCCACGAACTTGACACATCAAATGAAGGAACGGCGTATTGATGCATATACTCGTACAACGCTTCTCAGACGTTATGAGGTGGAATGGAAATAACTTTAGAGCCGCATTAGTGACTGGTGATGAAAGTTTTCTATGTTACTTTCAACCACAAATTAAAAATCAAGCAAAGAATTGAGTCACATTTCGTTATACCAAAACCGAAGTGCGGTAGTTCCGAAATCCGGTCATTTCAGGGTATATCTTGCTGATCCTTTTTGGAATCACCAGGGTACCACTGTCGAGCATTACATGTCTACAAAACAGCTAAACATGTTCTAATTTCTTGCTGAAACATTTGAATCTCTTGGAATTACAAAAATGTCAAAAAGGGTGCACTACTTTACCATGAAAACACCCGCCCGCATACGTCACGTGTTACAACTTCATCCATCAGAGATTCTATTAAAGTGTCTTCCACATTCACCATATTCGCCCGACCTCGCACCCTTGAACTATCACATCTTGAGCCGTCTCAAGGAGTATCTTTGTGGTAGGAATTTTAGTTCCGGTGAAGACGTCAAAGAAACGGTGCACCAAATATAAACACTTTTTCTTTGCTGGTATACAGACGCTTCCCAAAACATGGCGTACTTTCACAAAGAAGTTGGGAGACTGCATAGAAAAATGGCACCTTATTTTTCAAAATATCAGGTGTAGTTAACAATCAGTAAAATATTTAAGGTTATTTATTGAATCCCTCTCGTGTAAAGCTCATGAAAAGGTAACAAAAATGTGGAAAAGATTCCCAATTAGTAAATGTGCACAAGTATTCGCAGTTCATTTGAAGAAAATTAAAAACACGAGTTTTAACTGATATAAGCTAATGTGTACCGGAGGCATTAATCTCGGAATATGTAGCAACATATCGTGTATAATAGTTGGAACATTTTGGAATGAATGAGATGGATATCGCAAGTTCTAAACACATTTCTGAAAGAAACTGATTGTACGTATACAGTTAGCTTTGATAGTATGTGCACGAACAAGCATGTTTATATGTTGTATAGTACAACAGCCATGAATATATATACAGCATATATCTTGCACTTAGTTACAATGGACCTGTCTGTCCTACGTTCAATTTCAGTACCAAATTCGAAAGATGCTAGTGGGCTCCTCGAAGTTGATTTGACCTCTGATGAAAGAGATATCCTCTTACATTACAAACAGCACTAAAAAGCCTTCACCGTGCCTGGATATAATCTCATTCTCAAGTACGAGTAATTTGTACTTCAAAACAGTAACGAAAGGTACACTACTGTGTCCTCCGACTGCAGAAAGGATTTTATTTAATGCTGCTTTGCTATTCTACGTATTCAGTTTCAAATTCGACTTTACTGTGGAAAGGTTAAGCCAGTATAATATCAGTATAATATTTCCATAAGTTTTGCCAGTTATTTTGTCAAATTTGGATAGTACATATAATGCCGTATAATCTGCGAAGATTACTTGAAGTGCATTATAATTAATCTTTTTGTTCCTTGTCTTCCTACTGTGTTTTCGTGTTCGTTAGGTCTAATATAAAACTAAATTTGCAGTTGAAAGATAACTTGCATGCAGGAAAGAGTTAAGCATCATACTCATATAATACACACTTGGATATACACACAACTGGGAAAAGAAAACAATATAAGGAAAATCATCATCCTTATATATATCTTGTATAAAGTACAGGAACACACGAACTGAAGTAGTGCAATTAAAACATCAAAGAATGTGAACGCATAGAAAGCACTGACCACAGACACCACAGAAACTAAAAGGAAGACCAATTCGATAAGCCAAATTAAATAGAATATACATACATATTTACACACAGAGACTTTAGCATCACAAAAATCAACAGAAGTAGAATATTCACTGCAAAAGAAAAGAATCGTGTACATATTTATAAAGGTTCAAACTGAGGACGTGAACAGTTACCTACTGATTTCAATACATACAGTTCAATAACGATATTTTAAATGACAACAAAACTTACGCTTTATATAGTTTCTTTATACTACTACCTTCAATACTCACTTTTGTCTCTCTTGCTTATACTGTTGCGTGCATTCGTCAAACAGTTTCTGATTCATTTCCATGAACAATTTTAAAGCATTGTAAATCAGGCCATGAATTGTTCTAAAAAGGAAAAGTAATAAATTACAAAATAAATACTTAACACTTAAATACTGTCATATTTAAGCTTATCTTGCAAATCTCACATAGTATATCTTGGATTTAAATCATTATTCTTCTCAGCAAACTTAATTTTAAATAATTATATAATAACTGGATATAGTGAACAGTAATCTTCTGAAATTTCTACCCTAGTCCACAAGAACACGTCCAGTACGAGGGTAGTACAAATACAGATCCCAAGTATAGCAAGAGCTGTTTTCCGCGAACATACACCATGTGATACATATATCATGAACACAGCACACTATGGTTTATTTTTCGATATAATCACAGTAGAGATTCAATTACATATCCCAGTGTTGCACGAATTTGAAGATGTCTTCACGATACACTATTCCCCAAGCGTGATAATGTACTGCAGAACAGCGGTTTGGATTGCGTGTTGGTCATTAGATCTATTGCCGGATAAGTTCTTGAAGGATCTGAATAAGTGAAAATCGGACGAAGTCAGATCTGGATTATGCTATACGACGTCTCACTCACGCTGTTCAAGGTATGTCTTTGTTTTGGGCGGGTCCCCCTCAAGAATTCTCACAGCCGCGCGTAACCACCCTTTCCCACACAGCTTCTTGCCTGTGATAAATGTCACTATGGTTGACTCAGTTTACTATATAGATGGTAAAAAAGGTATATAATAAAACACAGCAATATTCGATCCACTGTTAGATGAGGCCTCTCCCCGGAAGGAGATGGTCTACTGCTCCCACGCTGACCAGACGGGTTGGGAGAGGAGAGCCTAAGCACTCACTGTTATCGCCAGTATTTTTTATTCATAGCGGCTCCCCAATTGCATCACGATGCTGGGTGGGCACCGTTTCAGACCCATTCGCCTTGGAAAAATCATTGGCAGCACAGGGAATCGAACCCGGGACCCCTCAATCCGTAGTCAGCAACGCTAACCACTAGACCATCGGGGCGGTCGTATGTATATGTATGTATATAAATAAATCACAGCCATATTCAATCCACTAGTGGATGAGGCCTCTCCCCGAAGGAGGAGTTGGTCTACTGCTCCCACGCTGACCAGACGGGTTGGGAGAGGAGAGCCGAAGCTCTCACTGTGATCGCCACTGTCTTTTATTCACAGCAGCTCCCCAATTGTCCTCACGATGCTGGGTCAACACCGAAATTTTTGAGCCCCCACCGGGAATCGAACCCGGGACCGCTCGCACTGAAGTCGAGCGCATATATATATATATATATATATAACTAGTACAAAGGAAAACCGATAGGGAAATTTAAGGTAAATTTAAGACAAATGAAGGAGAGAAAATGGATAATACCTACAGCTTATAGTTTCATATTATATCACACACATGTTCACATATAAAAAGTCACTACATTTTGTGCATTTAAAAGTTTTCAAGTATAAAGGAAGAGTGAAGTTCACGTGTTCACAAAGTACAAGTTATGTGGGGGAAACAAGTTGTGCTCTTACCATTCGTATTAATAACCATCGTCATTTCTGTACTATCAACAAACCGGATGCCCCAGTTCCCTTGCACACCGAGTGCCATAATACCAATTTTCACCTATCTTTCCTGGTTGCCATAATCCACATTTTCCTCCCTACAACCAGCACCTCAACACGCCCTCTGTGGAAGAATGCCTTTATTCATGGTTTGAGAGCGAAAATAAAACCTGGCCTTAACATACAATAACTCTAAGCTTCTCTTTTCCTCTGCATTTTTAACACATTTCCATCCACGATCCCACCATGTACTTACACGCTATACAGTTATTATTATTTCAAGTTCCGGATATCTACACGCTACAGCAGTCAGTTGTTCTGAAGAGGCTCTTCAGACTTGTACTTTGTGAACTTCGCTCTCTTCCTTCTACTTGAAAAAGTGTGAATACACGAAATAGTGACTTTTTTTATGTGTACATGTGAATATGTGTGATCTAATGCGGAAGTAAGATGTAAGTATTATCCTTTCTTCTCCTTCATTTGTCTTAAATTTACCTTAAATTGCCCTCCCGGCTTTCCTTTGTACTAGTTATATATATACATATAGTAACTACACGCACCTCAAACTTGGAATAGTTTTGAGCACGTCGTCCATCTCTTTTCGCGTGTGAACCGCAGGTTGACAGCGCTTGCGGGTCGAGTACTCCTCACTTTGACCTATCGATAGACATTCGCAGCATTGCGATGGCGTGCTTACTGCACGAACAAAGCCCCTCTGTACCTGTTATATAGGACTGCTCTCGTACTACTAAAGCGTTCAGTACAAATATATATATATTTCATTATTATATGGTACATTATCACTTTCAAGTCTCTTTTCATAGATCAGTGAATTTAAGGTTAAATAAAAATACACACTCACTCTTATATTCGTAACATAACATACGTAACGAATACGTACAAAATCTTTTATGAATTACAAGAAAAGTAGCGTACTACAGTTATAAACTCACGTAGTACGGAAATCCTGTCAATCCGATTCATCGTAATTTATTTAAAGTATATATTAAAATTACATGCTTCTGATATAATTGTAAGATTAGAAGTTCAAATCGGTGTAACTGGAACTGAAAAGTATTGGGTCGATGAATGGGCATGAGAAGAGAGGACCTATTTTGTTCTTAAATTAATGTACGTTTATGTTTCCTGAAGAATAGCAGTATACAAGAAGAAAAAATGTTTATTAATAACAAATAAAAAAAAGTAAATAAATAGTATACTTTGGAGTGAAGTTAAATGATGCTAATAATTCCTAAACGGGCACAGTTAGAATCTCGGGAGAGTTGCTATTAAATTTAAGTGCGCAAGAATTCTTTTACAAAGGAATTGATCCATTACAGCACAAAAGTTTCAGCTCTACTTTGCAGTAACTACAAACATGCCAGCCTAAGAATTACTAAATGGAACACTGAATTTTTGTTTCACACACTGATATCTAACCACCTTCACGTTGACACATTGGGAAAAAAAATATGCAAGATGTCTTATGTTAATAGATGAGATTATATAATAGTATTCAGAATACAGATAAAAAAAAA
Organism: Lepisma saccharinum; assembly: GCA_022664845.1. Lineage (NCBI taxonomy): Eukaryota > Metazoa > Arthropoda > Insecta > Zygentoma > Lepismatidae > Lepisma > Lepisma saccharinum. The sequence continues at coordinate 9,066 of JAGDQP010016136.1, read as the reverse complement.
CTGTTTTATTGCACACACTGGTGAGCTGAATCTAAGGAAGAAGCTATATCAAGAAGCATGTATTGGCCCCAACATTTTCTTGGTGTTTCTGTACACGATCGTCTATGTAATAAACATTCAATAATCGAGACAGTGTTTCAATGTATTCTATCCTAATTTTACCCTTTTACGTTCTTGAAACACGCCGTTGTTCTGTACTACCTTCGTTATTGTTTGATTTCATTACTGAGTTTCCCATTGTATTTAATATACTATTTAGTTAATATACAAATAAATGCAACAAATTTTACATAATCTTCACTAAGGAAAGAATCGATAACATTTGGTTACCAAATAAACACTTTAAGAAGTAGAAAATACACAGAATATACTACAGTACTACTGATGAGAAACACAAATCTCGAAACGTGTGTTAACTTACTTGTTCCAATGGGATTTGGAATTTCGATATAACGACGGGAACATGATTGGCAATATTGTTGATGCATTGTCACTTATAAGAGACATAATATATTCATTATTCCAATAATATAAAGCTCTTTCCGCAACCTGAAACAGAAAATTACATATTTTTGTAATTTACTTTTTTTTTTTTTTCCTAAGTCCGACTTCGCTCTAATATAAATAAAAATAAATATATGTACATTCAAATTGATAATAGGAAAGAAATACAAATCACACACAAACGTTCACTGTGCACGTATGCTCAAAAAAGAAGAACAATGTTAAACGAGAATTTAATGAAGACAGGTTCAAGGTGCCACACTGAACAACTTTGACAAAATTAACAAAAAAAAAAGTACTTTAATTACATCAACTAATTCAAGAATTCTATTTAACACAAACAGGTACGAAATTAGAAGTTGGGAAGTAAAAAGTAGGGACATTTATATACACAATAAGTGATAACTGAACTGTGACCATCTACCTAATACCTTGTATATCCTTCTGGCCTCAGTATAGCAGCTATCCATCGTCGCCAAATAAGCTGAGGAACGTGGCTTTAATGCTGACATGGAGGTGACTGGTGTATCCAGACGTTTCCTATGTCTTTCCATAAAGTTCCACAAGTTAATATCGGGAGAATTCGGAGGCTAATCGATACGCTGGAAGTCACAACTATGTTTCTAAAACCATTCATAGACAGGAAATACCCAACGGTTCGACCCACTATCGTCTTGAAAGATACCATCGTCATTCGAGAAAACGTGTAATATGAGGTATGCTCATTTAGCAAGAAGTAATTTTAAAAAAAACGACAAACCAGCACCCCTTCCAGCCTTCTAACGTACAATCTGCATGCACCAGCAAGTCTTTTAAGCTAAAGAACACTGCTGAGGAAGGGATAGTGTGAAACCGTGACGCATCGTCTTGCTAGATATTCTTCAGGTTGGTCTTATTGTATTAAGTAGTCAACTGGAGAGAACCCGGCGTTCACCTCTAGCATTAACCATCCGCTGTTTTCTACAATTTGGCGGTGGTTCGTTGTTTATTCCTTTGGTGCCATCCTGGCAGTTTTAAAATCGAGGTACCAGTGTTTCGTCCTTTGTAAAGTCCGAAATATTCTTTCTTTTATTATCACGCTCAGGATTTTACTACCTTACACTCACCTTATTTATGCTACGTAGATCGCCGAAGTGAGCACTCACGGAACTCACATGATAAATGGGTCACATTCACTTTCCACAGGAGTGGTCACTCGGTGAATTTTAAGCTATGTGAGTGATTTATAAGCATATAATAAGCAATTTTTATTGCATACATTACTTCCCGATACTTGTGTTCAGTTTGTAAGTATTCCTATTTCTTTCATTTTACCTCTTAGCCCAGGAAATAAAGGTTTGATGTCGGGAATAATTAGGGGAAAGCTGAATTTTGGCCAGTTGTTACACCACTACTAGAGGTGCATTTTCCCAAAACTGCAGTAAAAGGGTGAGAGCGAAATTATACTACGACGAAATAGGCCTGGCACGTGATGGAACTTCAGTGCACTAAGACAACAGTGGAAGTGAAAAAAAAATTTTTTTGACAAGATTCCTCGCATAGTTGCTGATTCCAACAAGCTTGAATTAGATTCGTTATAACAACCAAGTCACTCGTTTTTCCAACAAGTTTATTTTATAGATTCAACACAATATCAAGCTTAACAAGCTCGAAATAAGTGACTGGCAACCTTGTTGCAAGCTGGCATGCTATCTGGGTACGTGATGTATCACATGAAAAGACCGTCCAAATACACTACCAATCCATCACCTATTTTACTTACGGCAAAGCGAAGTTGTTATAATCGTCCACAGCTCACAACTGCCTAATGTGAACAGGGCGCACACAGAAGGAAAAGCCTTGTTCGCGCGCTGTTGCGCGTCATTGCTGTCTCAATAGCTAACACAGTAATTGTTCAACCATATTGATATATACATCATTTTAAAGCTTAAGAAACAGGCAACAACTTTTATTTCCAACAGTTTTTTTTATATTGTAGTTTAAAACAAGATACACCGTAAAAAGTGTAAATATAAAAAGGAAAATATAGTTATTTTGTGCTTTAAATCTAAATTACGGCAAAACTACAAGCAATAGCGCAAAACGTATGATAAAACATTTTTGTAGCCTGTCATCTAAGAATTATAACAAAAAAGTATCACGTCGTTATGCGTATGTCTATCGGTTACGGAAATATAATACAACTTCTGAAAGTCTAAATTTATAGTTCGGGGGGGATTGGAGGGAAGCACAAGGTGAGGGGCGGGGAGTTTTGGGAAAAAGCACCTCTAGTAGTCATGTAACAACTGACAAAAATTCAGCTTTCCTCTAATTATTCCCGACATTTGCCCTTTTTTCCCCCCTTTATTTCCTGGCCTATCTTTCCATAGTTTCTATCGCAAAATGAATGAAAATTACCTGAAAATGTGGACTGGAAACACACTTCGCCAACTGCCTAAACAATGGCACCATTACTTTTTGAAATTCGGCTGGTTCTATCACATCTAAAATTTCTTCTAATTCATTCAAAAACATCACCTGAAAGGAGGAAGTTTTAATAATTTCTGAATCCTTACGAGTACACAAAATACACATCTTAACAATAACAACGTCAAGTTTAAGAGAATTAAGTTTCTGTTCCCAGTACCATAAAATCACACACAGTAAATAAAAAATTGCTTTACTAAATTCGTGTCATAGATATAATTAAATTAAACTGCTTTACAACAGATGGAGGTCTTATTCAATGATTTTCAAAGAATTAGCATAGTCCGTTGAGGATCTAAATCGTATTAATGAGCACTACTGATTCAAACATATATATATATATATATATATATATATATAAACTTTTACCACCTCCACTTCAGTGTTGCCCAAATCCAAGAATATACCTATAGTAAATTTTGTTCACAAGAAACAACGCTTAATAATTACCATTTTATGATAATCTAACGTACTAAATTGTAGAGTTCTAAACTGGGATGTCAAAATATTACACACATACACTACTTTAATGAATTGTAGCTCCTTCCTTCGCGCCAATAACAGCGGTTACTCGAGTTAACATGAATCTATGAGCTGTTTAAGTCGTTGCGTGGATATATCTATGCAGGAACGTTCAATTGCTGTAAATAACGCATTCTGTTTCTTGGGTGTGGCTCCACGGCACTGAATGATGTTTGCACATATTCATTAAACTAATTCTGTCACCCGGGCACGATGAGAGGTTATGGAACCTTGTTAATACGAACCATTCCCACAGAGAATGAGGTCTGCAATGTGATCTTTATTAAGTCGCACGTTTTAAGACGACCACTTTCACTGGTGGTCCTTGCGAGCTCCAAGAGAACACCCATCCACACCATTACGGAGCCACAACCACCGTGCTGACATGATGGATCGGAAAACACATGCGGATTCCTCCCACGAATTCGACCGCTTGAAAACGTGATTCATCAGACCAAGCAACATGGTGCCAGTGAAATTTGAATTTTAAGGCCTTTAGTCAGCTCTGGCTCAGGTCGAATGGATAATGTTGAATGAATTGGTGGAATGAAGAAAGAGATAGGAAAACCCATGCACTCAGTGTTTGTTCACCACAAAACTCACATGGCACGAGCCGGGACTGAACCGGGGATCCCTAGCACTAGAGGTGAGCGTTCTACCACTGGGCCAACAAGGTCCCTAGACCATGATATCGACCCAGTTGATGCGAATTACCTAATTCCATGCTGTCAACTTCACTACCCGTTGATTGGTAACTATCAACCCTCATGGAATTCAGTGTATACTGTATAGTGTGCTCACTTATGGATTTCGAGGGACTCGTGTTGAAGTGGGCTCTGATTTGAAACAGTGATTGCATCTTTGCATTACTCGTGAGCGCCTACATTGTTAATGTGCCGCTTATGCCTGTCCGAATTCGTATATTCCTGTTATAACCTTGCCTGAGAAATACCAAGAGGATTGGCCACCTGGGATATGAAATGCTCATTCCTTCTGGCGTCTACAAACAATCCACACTCAAAATGAGATAAATCAGGTCCACGTCGCACGGCTTCCGTAACTACACTAAAATCCAAGAGACTAAACGTAACTGCTACATAACACATGAATGTCTCCGTTGTGTCCATTTCAAACTGGGAAAATGGCCGTACATATCAAGTATACTACTGTATATACAATATTGGTATCTCGTATATAACAGGGTGTCTACAATTTTCCCTGACTTTTCCAGTAGCATTTTCAGAAATTTCCAGTACCTATACGAAAAAACAATAAAATTAAAGCACCATTTAAGACTAAATTTTCTGTATTTTGTTATCTGAATAGTAGAGTGATAAACTGCTGTTAACACTTGGTAGAGTAGTTCATATTATAACTGTATGAAAACTATTGTATGTAATTATCGGAGCTTTTAGAGATTCAGTTACATATTCTCTTCGCGAAGAAGTAGTACAAATATGATTAAATGTTAGTTATGTTAGTCTACGTGTAGTTATGTTGTTAGTCTACGCAATGGGCTTCCACAACAGATTACGCAACGCAATGGGCTTCCACAACAGATTTTCTACCTTTCTGCCATCAAACTTACTGTTTGTTTAGACTTGAACTCCGCCGTTGCAAGTAGTACAAATTTTATATTTCATTCAACACTAATGTAACATCTTCTGAAGATCTAGTTTTCTGTTTGTTCTAGTACATCTTTTGTAGACTCCTCTATAACCTTGGCCTTTTTCTGCTGAAGATTCTTTGTCAGTAACCACACGCTTTCGCTCGGTTTCCTTTTGTTCTTCTTTCTTCTTGGATAGAGCTGTTCCCCACACTGATCGTGCATTTCTGGCTGCATGAATCATGCTTTATGTAACAACAACTTTTTCCACCCCTCCAGTATACACAACACTGTAAATACACTAGCCTCTGTGCCACAAGAGACTGTTCACGGAGATTCTCTATTAAGCATTCTTTGTTCACGGAAAAAACACGCTCCACAGCTGCATTTCCGTGAGATAGCATTAATAGTTTCTTCAGAAATGCCACAAACGTATCATCAACAACCCCCTGTACATAAGGTAGCACACGGAAGAACCAGAAACGATCAAATCTTTCCCTGTGAGCATCCAAAGAATCTGTTGCTGTTCTCACTGCATTCTTTGAACACACAGTTGTACTGTCTTTTTATGGCATCATACGCTGGACCACTGAAATGATTAGCTTCGAAAAGCTCATCTAATATAACGTTCAGCTGTTCTTTGCCAGTGACATCACTGTTAAGTACCGATTCTGGGGAAATGCAAGCAGAACCAAAAGTTACGTTGTACTTCAAGGGACATTTACCAAGCACTTTCTGGATGAAAAAAAATAAGAATCTTTCTACAATCAGTTCGGAACTGAAGCATTTGACGGTCACTTATTTGCTTTGTTCTTCTCAAAGCAGCTTGTGTACTGAATCCTATATCAATGTTCTCTGCACTTAAGAGTACATCACTATCTTTAGATAAGTTTTATCTTGATCTAATACGGAACATAAGCTGTAAGTATTTTCCTTTGCTCTTAAATTTACCTTAAATTGCCCTCCCGGCTTTCCTTTGTGCTTTGTGCTAGTTATATATAATGAATATTAGTGTTGTGTACGTGTGTATGTTTATTTTTCTACGGAACAATTACAGGTTATTTGTTCCATACGGGAACACACAATGATTTACAGAAGTTTCTTCAGTATCTCGAACACATTACTGGGTCGTTTTCATGCGAAGAGGGGAAAACGGCGTGTACGTATAAAATAAACAAAAGATAGTAGCGCCACGCAGAGGACAACGCATCAAGCTTGGAACGATTGACTACGAGGTAGCATGTAAGTTTCAGGAGCTTGGAAAAATTGACAACTGTTTAGCGTGAAGTTCAGAAGGGGATCGTGGAACAAAATTCGTTGTAAATGCTAAGCAAACGGGAGGTTTAGAGTTATTGAAGGTTAAGGCCAGGTTTCATTTTTACGCTAAAGCCATGAATGAAGGCCCCGTATTACAGGCGGCGTGTTGGGTTGCTGGTCGTAGGGTCGCTGGTGTATATATATTCTCAAATAGTGTCTGTTAATGAAAGTAACGACCCGAAATCACTACAAGAAAGTATGGAGAACGTGTAACATGTTAATGTGGTAAACAAATTTGAACTATATTTGAGTTACCAAGAGTAATGCTGGAGGCTACCCTAAAACTGTCCAGTACTGGTGTATTTACCTTACCGTTTTTTATTATTTTTATTAAAGTAAGAATTGAAGTTACACAACTGAACGACAGGTTCAAAAGATGGTACTGATAATAAGTTTTCGTAAGTTCGGGTATACAGCAAGTGTTATTACAAAAACTGAAATTATATAACAATTTATACCATGTTTTCAGCAAAAATACGTTAACTGCATACAATTTTCTTCAAGCTTTAATACTCATTTGCTGCACCACCTTTATAACAATGCAAGTAATCTATATTCTTCCTAGACTGCTTCATAAATAATAATAATAAGAACTGCCCATAAATTTCGTTCACGGAAGCTGTGGTTCTTTTGTGGGGAATAGGAGAGAACAAAAGTGGAGAAGAAATCTAAAAAATAGTCACCTAACTTCTCTCGTCGATATGAACTTCGAAAAACATGCTTCTTGGAACAAAATTTCTTTCTCGCTTTACACATGAAGCATCGCAATGAACATAATTTTCTAAATTCATTTACCCTATTTTCTAAAGTACGAGGGTAAGTCAATATATAAGTCGCAAAATGGAATAGAAATAGTTACCTGATGAAATTTAATTTATTTTTCAACGTATTCTCCATGAACATTTAGGCACTTGTCCCAACGTTTCACGAATCCCTCAAAGCCAGCAGCGAAGAAATTTTTTGGTTGGTGTCGTGCCAGCCAGTGACCTCCCGACGGACCTTTTACATATCCTGGAACCGGTGACCACCCAGGTGATTCTTCAGTGGGCCGAAGAGGTGAAAGTCGGATGGTGCCAAATCCGGACTGTAGGGCGGATGTTCCTGTCGTTCCCAGCCTAGGGACCGTATGCAAGCTAACAGAAGAACCCCCTCTCAAAGCATCTGGACGTTTCCTGCGAATTGCTGACCGTAACTTCGTCAGGGTTCTGCAATACGTGGCTGCAGTGACAGTGTGACTCTGGGTCAGACTGGCACCTTACCCCTTGCCACTCGAATGACTCACCGCCGCACGAGAGCGTAACTACTAGCGACGCATACGATAAACAGGGGTGCAGCCACCTACACCGACACTTGCCTAAATGATCAGTACAACGACTTATATTCACAATACTATTTCACATTGCAGCAACTTGAAAATATTTCATTTTGCGACTTATATATCGACTTACCCTCGTACTGCCTTTTTAATCCATGCTGAAATAATGTTTGCAGCCCATGAGTGAAATACAGCACTACAAATACAACTCAGAATATTTTCAGGTAAACACTGCTAATATTTGCTTCCATTCCCGTTAAGTGCTCTAAGAAAAATCTTGGTAACTCACCTCTTTAGGAGAATGTGTTTTTGGCCAAAACTTGAGCAAACACATTATAACAGGCTCCGTTAGGGAAGGATCTTTCTCCAAAAATTGCACTACACAATAAGCCAGTTGAGGATGGTACACTGATAGTGATTTTACCTTATGAAGCGGTAACAACACCTTCAGAAGAAATACCTTATGTTCCTCCTTAAGCGGTAGTGCAAACCCATTAATTATACTGAAAATAAATAAACAAATAAAAACTTCACAACTACACACTTTGTACGAAAACAGAGCCGTTTAAAGTACGTAATTACAAATCGGTTACCTGAACCTTCGTCAGTCTTATACTCTTAACTTTAATGAACTGGTATAGGTAACATGAAATTGAATACATTCAAGGCCAACTTGATTTTGAATCACGTAGTTAAAATATCTATTATAAATATTCTTGCAATAATATTAGGCAGACTTGACAGACAACAAAATAAAAACACTATCTCTTAAAATCCTATCAGTTGCGAATGTTACGGTCTTTTTAATGAAAGTATTCTCCTGGATGATACCTCAGAATATCATTTGCAAAACAACATTCATAAACTCAACCTCTCAAAATGTTACAAAACAAATTAAGTGTGATTGTTTCTTATTAATGAGTAAATCACGGCATCCGTAGTTAAAACGAAATGCAAGAAACTAATAACTAAGAAATATATACAAAATTACTTGTTTTCCACTTATTACTCTATCTCAATCTTGATCTATTCATAAATTGCTATAACTTGAAAGACATTGACTGAGGGTGCGTTAACTTTGTTGCTCGGCCAGTGGCCTGACTACTGGCCTGCCCTGTGTGTAATTTAACAGAATATTCCTTGGCGAGCCAAAACATAAAAAACAAGATAGCGAATTTCTGGTCGAATCAGCGTTGCCGGCCAACTGAATAAAAAATACTCATAGAAGTTGTAACTGCTGATTACCTTCTTCGTTGAACATGACTGAACGTGGTTGATTTTATATTTTGTATGACTACCAACACACTAGAATTGTGAGTACTTGATGAAATAGAGG
>JAGDQP010016135.1:16264-32436 GCA_022664845.1 Lepisma saccharinum | reverse complement strand
ATTTATGATTTATATATATATATATATATATATATATATATATATATATATATATTATATTATTATATAAATTATAATAACAAATTATTTTGGATCAACAAATAGAAACTTAATTTGCCAAAGAATTTTTATTCGCACCATAATCAGTCTAAGAATCAAAGTTTAGGAAAGATACTGTCTAGTTGCAGTCTATTGGAAAAATAAATAGAAAGTAACTTAAATTATGTATAATAACTTAAATTATGTAACACTAGCCGTTTAGAAAAACTTTATTTTGCATTAATTCAGTTTATTACAACTTCCGCGAAAATTTTTAATTCACGACAAAATTTGCACTACATGATGTATAACATGAGGCCCGCGACACCAGTTAGTGCTCTGTGATTTGTCCCAAGTGGCTCATGTAGAACATAATAAATTAGAATTGAAAAAAATGGTATAGTGAGTGCGAAGCCCTTCATTTGTAATCACTCATGACAATTGCCAACTGACAAGTCATTTATTTTGCCCCAGCAAAGTGAACCCATCCTCTTGTTCCATTGAGTTTCGTAACCTTGACAATAGAACTTCAAAGTCAGCAGTTTCATGAATTCCATTTTCCTCATATTTCTCTTCCACCGCATACGGAAGGAAATACAATTATAGGAAGGTATAATTGACATTAATGAATACAATACATCAACTCACTTTATTTTTACTTTTTGGCAAGTGAGTGTTTAGACACAAACAGAATTGCTATGTAAGTGACAAACAACAAGACAGTCATTCTGCAAAACCTACATAACTGTATTGTTCGACTTGTGCTCAAACTAAATTAACAGTGCATCGGCTGAATGTTTTAATTTGAACAGTGAAGACCTTTCGGCCAACAACTTCTAAAGACATCTTTAAAGAACTATTATTGAACTAAGGTATGTTGAGTAAAATTATAGTAATTATTATTGGTTGAGGACAGCAGTGTTAAATTATTAATAGAGTTATACTTAATTTTCATTTATGCCAATTCAAGGCAACACTCACATTTATGATATATTTTAGTCCTAAGTTCACATAATTAGCGCTATCACCTGATGTTGGATGTTCATGAGTTTAATTTATTAGAAGGCACGCTCAGCGCATTCACATTGGAAACATAGAGGCGTAAAATCTCTTTATCGCCATTGCCACAATAATAATGAAAATATTTCGTTATATTGCTTCGCAAATCAAGTGAACGATAGTAATTCCAGTGTGTAGAATCAAACTTCCAGAATGGGAAAATACTAAATAACAAAATTATACTTTTATGCTTTCGATAACGTTAAGAATAGCATGTAACCTCATTTCTGGAATTTCTCTTCTCATAGTGGCAAATACCCAAAGATACCTAAAATAATTTATCTTTTATTTTCCGTAACATAAATTCGGTGTTAGAGAATAGCTCATATTCTTTATATTAAACTTTTATGAAAAGTATGTGGACAATTACACTAATTACGTCACTAACTGGACGTTTGACTAAGACTGAAAATTACGGCGAACTTAAAAGGTGTGGGATATGGTTATGCTGAACAAGAATAAGATATCAAACAGAGCACCAAAGAAAAATACTACGTTTAAGTCCAGCAGACCCACTAACAATCTACTGTGTGACCACAAACCGAAACAACGTCAGCGAGGCTATTGTATATATCCCGTTCGAAACCACATATGCGAAATAACGTGTAGTGCATTTAACTACTATATGACCAAAGTAAAATAAGTCTACAAGGAACGAAGAACCCATTTTTTGTAGCTCTTAATCTTTACGAATCCAGAGCTCGAGATGAACTAGCTTACATGGGCTAACACGTCCTTATATAAACTCGAACTGCCAAGTAACACACGTATCACATCTTACTCCATATGAAACTAATTTCGTTTATTTGTTGTATTCCTTGCATACTGTTAGACGAAACAATGAATAAGTGTTTAGCAGATCTTGAAAGTTGTTGATTCAAAGATTTGGATCATATTTATGTTGTTTAGAACAGTGAACTTTTTGTTCCATATAGTTTCTTCTTGATGTCGTGATTAGAATCGTAAGGATTTCAAATACTGATCCTAATTTGTTAATTTACAAACTGTGGAATGTATATTGTGTGCATTTATGAAGATATTCGCGGTCTCTGGAAATTCTATTACCGAAATTAAACTAATTATGTGAATATCGATGTATACCATGAGAAAACGTAATTTAAGTTGGGCACAAGAATATCAACAGGTTATTGCACTATTGTTGTCCAATATACCACATGTTTGCCTTAAGCGATTATGGAATATTTCCCTTGAAATATAAGTTCAGCGTAGGGATCATATAAAGTATTTTATGGCATTACTTAGTAAATTTAGGGGATGCATTTTAGATACTTCCCAGAGCATTGGCATGTGATTAAAGGTAATTAGATGCGATATCGGTCTAGCTTGCTATCATTTGTTGATAGTTACATACCTCTTAAATTAACTACTTACACATACATTGAAATAAAGTTTCAACATTACATAAAATATTCTTTATTATTATAAAATTTTATTGAATTGTAACATTTATTAACTATAGAAGGTTACAACACAAAAAGGCTTTTAATATTTGATGTGAAATAGTACTCTATATTCAGAAGCGTTCTTACATACACGCACGTGTATTTCATTTTAAATAATATTTTCTTCAATATATTTTGTTCACAAGTTTTGAACTATCTAGGGTTTTATACACAAGATCTTTAAATATTCCATATTCTTCAATATAAAAATAAAACATTACATTTTAATGTAAATATACAAAATACGATTAAGAAAATGAAATAAAAGATCTTATATAAAACAAAGGAAATTACAAAACTGTGATGTAATAAATTATACAAAAAAAAACCTATGCACCCATAAGTGACGTCACATATGTCTCTCCTTGGGGAAAGCATTTTTTTAAATATTGAAAATATTTCGAACGAATTGATGAAAATGCTTTTGTTTCATATCATAGTATCTTCATGTATAGTATTTGCCACACTTTCACATTTAACATTATCATGTTCCAATGATTAGTTGCACTGATACGCAAAATAACCTTTTTAATTTTCACTAACACTGCCCCACTAATTCACCTTCTGACTCATACTGAAGCACTAATTCACATTTCAGCCTTCGAAAATTGCCAAGGAAGTGATTGGTAACGCTAATCACTGGGAATATTGGGAGAGAAATGGTGAACCTTGTATCTTGTAACTTTTGTTGTCTGGAGGACGTCTTGAGGTTGAACTGCTTGCCTGAACAGTTCTCTCTTGAACACCGGAACAGCTTCAGGTCGTCCAGATTCTCAACATAGTCTTCGCCTGTATTTATAACCTAAATCAAGCTCTACTTTTGCCGATAGGGTGTACCACTGAAGGTCCTTGGTAGATGTCCAGGAACTTGGTTATCTGATGTTCTGCAGCACTGCTATGTTTGTGGGTGAAACGAAAATCTAGGGATTTTGGTGAGGTGAGATCCCTTACGTGCAGTTTTTTCTCTCGTATTGGAATGCGAGTAAAATTCAACAATTTGGATTAGTTGTATCTTCAACCAGTTGACTCAGGGTGTGCCTCTTGAAGTCAGGATTCGGTTGATTAAGAAAAAAATTATGTGGGGTTACCATATGATATTCGCTAACAGAATTGTTTAATAAATGAATCACATCGGTAACGTGGGCTTCAATGTGTACGATGATGACTACCGAACATTCGAAATAGCCTATCAACTTCTCGGTTATACCTTCTATCGGATTACGCTGTGAATGATAATGCGATACAATAAAAGATCCGATTCTTTGTTGGTCAAATTCATTTTCCTTTGTGACATAAACTTAGTTCCGTTATCCGATAATATATTTTCTAATTTCATAGTGCTTGAAGTAATCTACAATTCTGTTAAGCACTTCTGTGACTGTAACCTTCCGGAGTGTGTAACGTACCACCTCCTTTTTTGTTATGCGTATTACCGGTGTTCAACTTCTCTTGGGATAGAGTAGACTACGATACTATATGTACGGTAAATAACTAGCCTCAGATTTCCATCACTAGGTAGAGCTATATATAATCAAAAGCAAATACAAGTTGGGTAACTGGGATGCGCCAAATATATATAACTGTCAGATCTATAGTGAAGACTGTGGTACAGTGTGGACAAGAGGTACAGTCAGGAAATTATATAGGCATATGCTCCAACAACTCACATCCGGAGAAGGAAGTCGAAGAGCTATACGATGAGATACAGAAGATTTTGGATAACATTATATCAAATTAAAAAATTGTAATGAGAGACTTCAATGCGAAAGTAGGATCTATGGTCCTATTATTATTGGGTCAAAATGGAGGTTTATAAAAAAAATAACACAAGCAAGGGAATTTGTATAGACATTCTATATTGCTTTCTGATTCAAATTATATAAATTTCCCAAAAATAAAAGATGTGGTCAAACCATCATCTCGGAAAATGGATTAAATCCGAACTTTTTCGAAGGAAGTCAAAGATTTCGATTTAAACGGATACAGCAAGCACATTAATTAGTCGATTGGTACACATTATAGCTCTTTGGATTCACAATAAAATAAACGTTCATACGTTGGATAGTAATTGCCTGTAGTCTCTAGTTTGAGCAATAAATGGCGGGAATTCCTTTCAGATTTAATGCTCAAATTCCTTTTTCCGAATTTTTTCGGCCCTAACGTGACAACACTGCATGAAACTCAACCACAAAAATTTCAGACGTACACTAATACATAACAAAGATAATCTGTAAGTTACACATTGATCCAAGGAAAGCAAAGGGAATTATGAGTTGCATTTATGATTATTTTGCTGATCTGAACTGCATAAATGACTGTACAAAAACGTTTTACAGAGAGAATTACTCTCTACTTACAGCTGAAGTAAGTGTTATAGCTCCTTCGAATCACAATAAAACATGCATTCCATTGGTGCGTGGTGTTGTTTATAGTGTTTAATATAGGGAAGTAATGGAGGGAATTTTCGAAAATCTCACTCCAAAAATTCCTTCTTTTCAAATTACGGCGGTTATAGAACGGCAACATTGCATGGAAACAAGAAACAATGTTAGTAAATATATACTGATAAATATTAAAAACAATTTGAACCCGTCATGTCAGTCCAGCAACAATTAGCGTGATCAAAGTGGTGGAGCTGTCACCGTAATATAAAAAAAAAATATAAAAAATGAAATGTCGATCAAGACTTTGTTTTTCAGAAGTTTGGAAGATTTTACTATAGTGCTTTCTTAATTTCTTACATGAAAACTGTGAAACAAAAAGTAAGTAAATTTGTTGTACTGATTTTATCTAACCAGTCTTTATTGCACAAAATATCGAATAATGCCCACACGGAATAGTCCATATCAGCCTAACGATTTTCTAGAGATTCTAATTAACATTGTCCTCCAAATTATCATCGAAAGTTCTTTACGATTGTTACAAGATAATCCTTGGCATATGACACACATTAGCGAACAGGTCAGTCCAGATTTTATACATTCACAATATTGGTTAGAGTATAATGTTTTAGATGCACAGAACACTAGTTTTAACAGTTCGGGTGATCCGGCCTCTTTTGAAAATATCACGGAGTCTATTATTTTTCTTGGTCATCTATTCCCATAATAATGGGTCCGACATATTCTCCATCCAATATTGCACATGCAAATAGACACTGAACGAGTGCTGTGAAGCTGAAGTGGAGGTAACTTCCTATTTTTCTGTACATCAAGCCTCTGAAGGTGGGTGACGCAGTTGGTAGCGCATTTGGATGGTAACCCAAAGGTCCCAGGTTCGATACCCGGTCCAGTCACATACTTTTAACTTTTTAATATCAAGAAGTATAAATTGTTCACCATCTTACAGCATGAACAAAAAAACATCACAGAGATCCCCCAGAAGAGCTTTTTGTTCTGGGATGCTGAACAATGTCTCTTTTCCACGCTTTGAAGCTGATCTGAAGAAATCTATTTTATCATACAGAGGTGACTTTACAGTGAGAAGAACAAGCAGGTCATATCCTGAGTAACCAAAACAACATCCAATCCTATGTTTGCTTTATTCATGGCTACTGAAGCAATCATACTGTCTGCATCAGATTCTGATTGATAAATATCCATGTTTGATTCTCGGTAGTGACTTGATATAATATCTATGAATTGTCTCTTGTTGCTGTCGTTCGCAAGAAAATCGGTTTGTATAGTTGTTGGTGAAGCGTTTTGATTTATATGTATGTTACCAAATGTTCCCTTAGCAGTTCTCCTTAGCTGTTCACAACTCTTTATGGTGGGATAGGTTGGATATCCATCAAACACGATAGTGCATATTTCACCATAATGAGATTTTATGTAAGAAACATAACTTTTGAAAATGTTTTCGTAAATTGCGGGTCGAGCCAAATCACACAATGAAGTAAATGGCCACCATCAACAACGTAAACACAGTCTTCGGGAAAATACAATATACCACCAGACTTAAAACCTTTGTAAAAATAAGGTTTATTTTTGTTTCTGAATGATACATTTTCAAATGATACATTTTTGTTTCTGAATGATACATGAGGATCTTGGTTTTGGTGCAAGCTTGTACTTGAAACACGTTCTCAGTTCCTAGGGATCTTTAACAACAACAATATCCTGTTAAAACTTTGCTGCTTATTAACAAGTATGGTTTCGTTATTTATTACAATTCCAGAGTTGATTGCTGCTAGGTGAATTACTTTGTCTTTTCTGTGAATGATTACCGAAACCTCTTCCCACTATTGCTGCTACGAAAGCCATTCTCTTTCCTATACTTTGCTCACAGGTTATTGTATCATTTGCAACCAGTGCTGAAGCAATGCTGATTAGTTCTCCGGATTATTGATTAAATGGATTATGCTCCAACAACCACTTGCAAAATGTTTCCGCATCCTTGTAGTCACGAATCGGTAGTCATCATGCACAGGAAGAACAAAGAAATTTCCCTAGTAGCAATCAACTCTGGGATTATAATAAACAACAAAACAATACCTGTCAATACCCATCAACGGTTTAGCAGGATATTGTTGTTGTTAAAGATCCCCAGGAACTGGCGACGTGTTTCAAGTACGAGCTTGCACCAAAACCACCATCCTTATTTGATAGTGTATCATTAAGAAAAAAATAAAAAAGCTTATTTTTACAAAGGTTTTAAGTCTTTTGATATACCTTATTTTCCCGAAGACTGAGTTTACGTTGTTGATGGGGTCCATTTACTTCATTGTGTGATGAGGCCTCGACCCGCAACTTATGAGAATATTTTTTAAAAGCTATGTTTCCTACATAAAATCACATTATGGTGGGTTATGTACTATCGCGTTTGATGGATATCCAACCGACCCCACCATAAAGACTTGTGATCAGCAAAGAAGAACTGCTAAGGGAAGTTTTGCTAACATACATATATATTCAAAACCTTCTCCAACAACTACACAAGCCGATTTTCTTGCGAACGACAGCAACAAGAGACAATTCATAGATATTCTATCAACTCACTGCCGAGAATAAAATACTGATATTTATCAAGCCGAATCTGATGCAGACAGTATGATTGTCTCAATAGCCATAGATGAAGCAAACACAGGATTTAGTGTCGTTATGGTCGGTCAAGATTTTAACCTATTTCTTCTTCTAACTGCAAAGTCATCTCTGTCTGACAAAATACGTTTCTTCAGACCAGCTTCAAAGCGTAGAAAAGAGACATTCTTCAGCATCCCAGAACAAAAAGCTTTTCTGAGTGATCTCTGGGATCTTCTTCTTTTTGTTCATGTTTCAGGTTGTGATACCACTTCAGGTCTCTATAATCAAGGCGAAATGAAAGCTCTACATATTCTTCAGAAAGATTCTGAACTTCGGTTCACTGTAAAGATTTTCAATATACCTTAGGCTTCGAAAGAAGAAATTGCTTCAGATGGTGAAGAATTTCTACTTCACTTGTATGGTTGCAAGAAGAGCGGAAATCTCGATGACTTGAGGTACTATAGATACAGTTATTTAATAGCTAAACAACAAGTACATCGAGCTTTTGATCTTTCTGTACTTCCTCCGACTAGTGATACGGCTCCACAGCACTCATTTAGAGTCTATTTGCAAGTGCAATATTCGATGGGGAATACGCCGGACCCATTATTATGGGGATGGATGACCAAGAATAAATTACTAGTTCCCGTGATTTCTTGCAAACGGGCCGGATCACCCGAACTCTTAAAACTAGTGTTCTGTTCATGTAAAACATTATACTTTAGCAAATATTGTGAATGTATAAAATCTAGACTGGCCTGTTCGCCACTGTGTGCCATATACCAAGGATTATCTTGTGACAATCGTAAAGAAGCCTTCGATGATGATTTGGAAGACAATGTTAATGAGAGTCTCTAGAAAATCATTCGGCTGATATGAACTATTCCGTGTAGTCATAATTCGACATACTGTGCAATGAAGACTGGTTATATAAAATCAGTACAACAAATTTACCTACTTTTTGTTTCACAGTTTTCATGTAAGAAATTAAGAAAGCAGTATAATAAAATCTTCCAAACTTTTGAAAAAGAAAGTCTTGATCGATATTTCATTTTTTAAATTTTGTTATATTACGGTGACAGCTCACCACTTTGATCACGCTAATTGTTGCTGGACTGACATGACAGCTTCAAATTGTTTTTAATATATATCAGTATATATTTACTAACATTGTATCTTGTTTCCATGCAATGTTGCCGTTCTATAACGGCAGTAATTTGAAAAGAGGGAATTTTTGGAGTGAGATTTTCGAAAATTCCCTCCGTTACTTCCCTATATTAAACACTATAAACAACACCACACAGCAATGAAATGCATGTTTTATTGTGATTCGAAGAAGGTATAACACATACTTCAGCTGTAAGTAGAGAGCAATTCTCTCTGTAAAACGCTTTTGTACAGTTATTTATGCAGTTCAGATAAGCAAAATAATCAGAAATGCAACTTATAATTTTCTTTGTTTACTTTGGACCAATGTGTAATTTACAGATTATCTTTGTTTTGTATTAGTATATGTTTAAACTTTCTTTGTGGTTTGAATTTCATGTAGTGTTGTCACGTTAGGGCCGAAAAATTCGAGAAAGGGGATTTAAGCGTTAAATCTGAAAGGAATTCTCACCATTTATTCCCCAAACAAGAGACTAAAGGCAACAGCTATACAACATGAGAAAGCTTATTTTGTTGTGAATCCAAAGAGCTATAATTTATACCAATCGACTACTTAATGCGCTTGCTGTTCCGTTTAAATCTAAACCTGTGACTTTCGAAATAGTTTGGGTTTCAGCCATTTTCCAAGATGGCGGCTTGAACACAAATTTTATTTGGGGGAATTTATATAATTTGAATCAGAAAGCAATATAGAATGTCCACACAAATTCCCTTGCTTGTATGAATTTTTCCCCTAAATTTTCTATAATGACTTTACTACTAAGCAGAGTAGTGACACGAAAGTGAGAATATTTGGATTTGGCAAAGGAAACAAGAGAGGAGAGAAGTTAGTAGAATTTTCAGAACCCAAAATACTATTCATTTCAAAATACATTTTTCAAGAAGCCGCCGAAGAGGATGTGGACAGGAAATGGGCAAAATGGGGCTAAAAACGAAATGGACTACGTTTTATTGAATAGTATGAAATTCTTCAAGACGTTCCTTTTCTGAATAGTTTCAAAATTTCAAATGATCATAGGATGGTAAGATTGTAAAAAATTCCATTTGTTACAAATTTCCGTTTTCTCTCTCAACATCTTTATGAGTAGCTTAACTGCTTAAATTGTTTGCCACTTGTTTCAAACTATCTTCGCGCTTCGCGCGTGCAATTGTGAGTTGGCTGTATGGCCGTGTGGTATGCCAGTTTGACTATTATTTAAGTAAGTGTTATATCTCTTTTTGTTTTAGTTTAAATTCTCATTGTTTAATTATGGAAAAAGAGAAAACCCATAATTAATATGTTGATTGCGCTTTAGTGTAACGTCATTTGTTGTTCTGCTGCTCTTCTATTTTTGATAGATATTTCAGAGTTTATTTTCATTAACAATATTATTCTTAATTTTATATTGCCAAGGCATATATTGAATTAATGAATGTATAAGGTGTGACTTGGTTTTCATGAGAAAGTTTTTAAACTGACGTTTTAATTTACGATAAAATAAATTGACGTTTCGAGTTTTATCTGTTTTTTATTGCGTACATATGGTTAGTTGCCGCAGGAGTAATTTTTTACTCGTGCTTTGTGACATATATAAATATCACTGAGTGACGCCACTGTTTAGAGACTGCTTGATACAGTCGTTTTCGGGTCTAGTTTGTACCGTGAGACAGGTCACGGTGGGTTTCTCCCTTGACTTTATTTTCCTCCATTAATGATTCAAGGAAGGGTGTTGATTTGCCCTTATTGGTCGCTCAGATTTTGGCATTAAAACATAATTTTTATCACTTTTTTCATTTATTCTGGATTTGGGTTTGCCCAAGTTTGTGCGATCCACGGCACAATCTCAGTCAAGCTTTTCGTTACAGATAACAGTGAACCTCCTTGCTGAATTTAAGCAAATTTTTTGTCTTGTTTGTGTGAAAGCCAACTGAACATGTGCATTAACTTATTGATATTAAACATTCAGATTATCTTGAAAATTGGAGCGAGTTGTAAAACGTGTATATTTTGAAATGTCTCATAATTAAAGTACCTTTCTATTGGTTGAATTGTGAAAACATAGGCTCTCGAATGATAACGAGGGCCATGTAAAACAACTTCGGAGACTTGACTGAAAAAGGAGTATCTTTTCACATCGATGACGTGTTAATAGTAAATAAATCACAAGAAGAACATATGGCTCTGTTGATTGAGGTTTCCGCATGTTTCCAAAAAGAGGAGTCACGGTTTCCCCTGGTAAATGTCAATATTTTACCTTTGAATTAGAATACTAAGGATTTATAATCAAAGGAAATCAAATAAGCATGTTGCCAGATAAAGTAGAAGATTTTTTAAAAAGACAAGTTAGGACTAATGAATATAACATTTCTGTTCCCCAGAAATTGAGACAAATAATCGTTAGTTGATATCATGGATATGTGACTGTCATCAGGGAATTTAAAAATTTTGGGAAAATTTGCAAATATTCCCATGGGTCATTGCTTTATATGCATCATTGAAGCAATTAAGAATTTTGTTAAGTCCTGCCATATTTGTCAAGTAATAAAACCGGGATTAAGTAAAAAGCAATAACATCTAAATAGGAAATACTGCACCACTATTCATGGACCTGAATATATGCGGACCTGATTGGTCCTTTGGCTTCTAGCAATAAGTTTATCTATTGTATATTATTGTTGGACAACTGCGGTAGGTATTTGCATATAGTCCCGTTCCTAAGAGCTACTTGCAAATGCGTGATTCAGGGAATACACAATATATGCTGCCGTTTTGTTTATTAGAGCCCTGAATAGAGACAGACACAAACAAATTTGGGTTCGGTTACAAACAAAGTTCAAAACTCTTCGCAAGCCAGTCTGCTCCATAGAAATTTGTTCTGTAAATTTATACCTAACCAAACTATAATATATCATGACTGTATTATCAAATTGGAGTGAAGGTTGTGTTGATTTAAAGAATGGAAAATACATACGAAATATTTTACAACGAATTTGGCATATCAAAGTTAAATTTCTGCGCAGTAGTTATATTTGTAATTAATCTTTTCCGTAGAAAGAAATGTTATGATTCGGTGATTGTAGAATTTTTGTTTAACTGGGCCAAAGTGTAGAATGCCTAACTATATTTGGAAATTGAAAGTAACCTAATCTTTTGGAAAATATGTGTGTGAAATCTTGTCTCTGCCCATAGGCAAAGCGTTTCTGTAAACAATTAATTTACCATCTGATATGTAAAATTAACAGCATCTTTAAGAACACGATTTGATGTGCTCAAGATTCCCCTCAGAAACTTTTTCCCACGAAATTCAACAATCAGACCTTTGCATTGCATTTGTTATTCTTAAGCAAGAATAAATAATGTTTTACCAGATATTCCTTGTGTTAAGAGTTTTACTAAGAAGTAGGTAGTTTGCCACTGTGGTATTGCTGTAAAGGTTCCCAATCTTTCGGTATTTTAGTCCGCGAAGTGTTATTTCATGAGAAAGTATTTCAGATAAAGTTAAATTTTGATAGTTTGATTCGATGCTTCAGCAAACTTTAGGAAATAGCCAAATCAGTTGAGCTTAGCTAAATTTCGTGATTAATGTTAACTAGTGCGCGACTGCGTTGAGCCTTGTACAACTTGGCCTAGTAGCGTTAGGTCACTAAAAATAGCGTTTTGTGTTCTGCTTTCCTGCGGGATGTTCTCGCCTGTGTCTTCCCCCTCCTTTTGGGGAGCTTTTTCTTCGTGTTCTAGCCATTTGCTTTTGCCAACTTTCTGCGTTTTGGCACTTCTTTTCGGGCTTCTTCCATGCGTGCTTCGTGGTTCCAGTCTAGTGCGTGTTCTGTCTTCGATGGTCCTAGACCGAAGCAACGCACCGAGGGATAGGTACCAGCCTTGTCTTCAGATATGATTGCTGTTCTTCTTCTCTTTTTTCTTTGCCCTTTCCTGTGGCGTAATGTAGGCTTGTCCCCCAGGTAGGTTTCCTCACGTTTTGTGAAGTTTTGGTTAAGCCCCCTTTTGGCAACAGGGCGTCTCTGCTTTTGTGTGTACCTGCCACTGAGGAGGAAATCCGGACATTACAACCGTAAAGAGAATAAGAGAGGATGTACCTATATACAACGAAAATCTTGTTAGAAATACAGTCGGGGAAAGCAAGAGCCTGAAGAAAATAAAACAGCGGTTCATGATAGGGGAAAACAAATCATTGTAATCAAAAGGCCTGACTGGACCGTAACCAGAAATTAGGAGGAAATTATAAAAGTATTTGATAATTTTACAGAGAATCGTATTAATCGCAAGAAGAACTAGGAAAAGAAGATTCGGAAGAAAAGATGTAGATGTACCAAACATAATGAAAGAAGAGTTGATAAAGTACTTACAGGAATGATGAACGGAAAATTACCAGGATAAGATCGATTGACACTAAAGATGTTTAAATGGATAGACTATAAGATTAAAGAGGAATTTGTCAAATTATTCTCAATGTGCCTGAGTAAGAGAGAAATATCCTCAGGTTGGAAAAATTCTATCATTAATTTCTTGTACGAGAAAGGGAACAGAGTATGTGTCCCAAACTACAAACAAATTAGTCTATTGTCAGTTCTATAAAAATGTTCACAAAAGTCACTTTACATTGGATAGAACGAGACTTAGATTTTAACCAGGGAAAGAAACAAATTGGATTTCGTTGTGGATTTAGGACAATGTACCACATACAAGCATTGTTTGAAATTATGGAAAGAATTAATGAATATCGACTTCCAGTGTGGCTGGGATTTATAGATTATGAAAAACTTTTGATTTGGTCTTCTTGGCAACAGTATTTAATCTCTTGAATATCAAGGCATCGAGAGTGCATATATAAAGTAACTAGGAATTATTTACTCAACTGCCCCGTCTGTCATTAGACTACATCAAGAGAATGAAAAAACAAAAAATAGAAATAGAGATAAAGCAATGACATTCAATTTCTCCAAAACTACTTTTAGTTATCCTGGAGGGTGTGTTCCAAAATGTAAACTGGGATGGAGCTGGAATAAAAATAAATGGCGATTATTTTAATAGACTACTTCTCGCAGATGATATAATCCTTTTTGCTTCACATGCAGAAGAACCACAAAGCAGAATGGGAGAGTTGTGCAGTGAGAGTTCGAAAATAGGACTTAGAATGAATTTAAGTAAAACAAATGTAAAACAATCAATATGCTGAAAAAAGGGAAATAAAGGTTCACAGAGAGACAATTGGTATAGTTGATGAGTATGTTTACATAGGGTAGCTCAAAACATCGAGTGTCAAATTGACGGATGAAATAAATAAAAGACGTAAAATGGCGTGGAGCACATTTGGAAGACTACGCATAATTTTTAAAGGCGAACTACCAATGTGTCTGAAGCGCAAAGTTTATAGCCAATGTGTCTCACCTGCAAGGATGTACGGATATGAAACCTGGATATTCAATGCGAAAACTAGTCAAAGAATAAGAGTCACACAAAGAGCAATGGAGAGATACATGCTAGGAATAACTAGGAGGGACAGGAAGAAATATGAATGGATTCACGCACACAGAAGCGTAGTAGATATAACCAAGGCTGCGAAATGGATGAAGTGGATAGATGCCGGTCGCATAGTTAGACGAACAGATAGAGGATGGAAGATTAATGTATAACATTGGATTCCCAGAGAGAGAAACGACCTAGACGAAGTCCAAATACAAGATGGGTAGATAAAACAAGCGTTTTTGAGGAGGTACATAAATGAGGATAGCAGCAAATCCAGATATGTGGAAACACAAGTGGGAGGCTTTCATCCATCACTAGATAGAAAATGGCTGAATATAATGATGCTGCTGATAGCATTATGAATTTGAGTGAAATATGTTTTCGAAATTTGACTATGGCAAGTATGTTTTCGAAACAACGGGATCCACACAATCAGCCGCTGATATCTATAGAAACTAGTTGTAAGGATATACCGCAATGATGTGCTGATCACCTTGTGGATTGGACGGTAGTCCGGCTTCATCTTCAAGCATCTAGTGTAATTTTCTACCTACCATTGCGCATCTCCTTCCAATGAAAACATTTCCATAAATCCATCCACGTTTTTTTAATTTGAAAATGTCCTGCACGGTCATGGAATTCCTCCATCACGCTCTCTCTTTGGTACAATTTTCTTCCGCTCCGCAATTGCATCATTATCATGTTATGGTCTAGTTTTAATTCTCTTCCACTTTTCTCTTTAGTCATCTTATTCTTCCATCTTCTGGGGAATAGGTGACAATATTTTATCAGACGAATAATCAAAAATATTATTCTTTATAACTTTGAATGTACTTGTAATAAGATATTTCTCTATTTGTAAGTCGGACGGGTTCCTATTAACTATATCAGCGGCTATGTTGTCTTTTCCAGGAATGAGGCCGATCTTAATACTGTACTGCTGGAGTTGTAAAGCCTATCTGTGAATCCTGTTATTCCGTATACTGATATTGCATAAATATTGGAGGCGTACTGTGTATGAAATGTCGTTCAATAAGATATTCATAAATTTTGCTTAGTGTAGATGACAACCAAAATTCCAATTCAGTCACTTGATTTAATCGTTCTACTGACGTACTTCACTATTCCATTATCTTCGCATATGCATTGTCCCAAATAACCCTTTTCCCTACTGTTCATAATTCAGTTACAATTTAGAATGGCTTTCCAAATTTGTTTGCGCTAAAGCTCGTGCCGAATTTAACAGTTTTTTTGTAATGATGTAAGCCGTCTGAGTTTCCTCCGTCCAAAGAAATTTATTTTCATTTCTAAGTAGCTATCTGAAGGTTTGGTTAAGGTATTATAATCTGCAACATAATAGTCCGTGCCATCTTCTCATAGACTTTTTTGTAGTTAGTCTTGGAAAATTTATTATGGCTTCGTCTTTTTCCTCTAACTTTATACCCAAAACCTTTAAATAAAGCATATTCTTCAAAATGAAAAATAGAAGATTTATAAAATTTTGAATATAAATCTAGAAAATATAATTGTGAGAAAAATGAAAGAACTTATATGAAACAAAATAAAATACAAAACTGTGACGTAATAAATTTGTAATGTATAGATCACCTTATAGGCAGCGGTATTATAGTGTTATTTATTTTTTGGTGCATTTAAAGATTATGAAATCAGCTTTAAAGTATAAAGGAAAAGATTTATTCGGTATTTGGAGTGTTATTCAAGTTATATCACTGTTAAATATCGTTTTCTCGGTGAATTTTGCCCTCAGTGTAGTTTATTTACAAATGAAGTTGAAATTGTGGTCAACAGGTGGCGTTAGGGATAGTGTCCTTGAATTTTGATGGTTAAAGATAAAAAGGTTGCTTCATATTTTTTTTATTTACTTGATTGTGGTGAAAGGTAATAATGTTTTGTTCTCTTCTATTTTTGATAGATATTTCAGAGTTTATTTTCATTAACAAT
>JAGDQP010016135.1:0-16254 GCA_022664845.1 Lepisma saccharinum | reverse complement strand
TGCCGCAGGAGTAATTTTTTACTCGTGCTTTGTGACATATATAAATACCAAGTGTCATATCGCCATAATGCAGAGGATGACTGTTATTTAGGGACACCTTGGCTATCATCATTAACATAGTCCATCTAAGTTTGATTTGTGATTGAAGAAACACTGGACTGTGATGTGTTACAGAAAAAGCGAGAGGGTTACATCTGTTTCATTATATAAAACAAAGACCTACGCGCAGGTATGTGACGTCCCAGAGTAAGCAATACTATCCTCGAAACCAATTCACCTGTAGTTTCATCAATTGTTTCTAGCTTATAAATCTTGATGCCACAATACTCTAAAATATGATTTTTCATTTCAGTTAGTTGCTTGTCTTTGGCCGGATGTTGTACAATAGGTCTGTATTTTGTAAAATCCTCATTCGATGTTTTAATTCTTTCCTGCTTCTTTGAAGCTTCAACATCTACAGCCATAGCAGTTCTTCCTTACGTACTTGTTGATTTGCTTCCATCTCACATCAGGTAAGAATCATAAATAATATTGCTGATTTGAAGTGAATACTATTTTGTATTGTAAATTAAATTTTATCTCGAATACTGTTTTGTGGGAGTACTATTTATATCTTAACCTCCGCTGAGCACTTCAAAATAAAATCAGAGTGACACAAAATGCTATTTATGCGAGGAGAGTGACCAGATTATTATTACTCGTACGGTACCAGTAAACACTATTATTCGTACCAGAACTAGTAACTAAATAGAATGGAAGAGCGAACGTCGTACTTTGCGTGATTCTAAATCTTACGGGGCACTTTGAACAACACGTTGCACAAATTGCACAACAACAGCTGAGAAATGATAAAGAAACACTACTGTGCAAATGCTGTCTCACCATAGCAACAGTGTTTCTATCTGCAGTTCAGCATGGATTAGCTTAACGCTGTAAATGCAACTTGCTTTCAGAATTGAATTGAATTTCATTTCATATTGGGTGCTTGAACTAATTCTCGCTGTTGACCAAGAGAGGACAGTAATTGTGCCAGTGCAGCATAGCGGACAATGACACGAGACGTATTTGACAAACATTAGGCTTTCAGATCTGTGTGACTTTAGAGTGGAGTGAAAAGAAAACACTTATTTAGTGCCTTGAACATGTCGGGTTTTGTTCCTAAAACAGCATTTGCGGGAAGTGTTGTTACTCTTCTGCTTTCATCTCATGAAATCTGCTGCGGAAAGTCATCGTTTGCTAGTGGAAGCGTATGGAGAACATGCTCTGTCGGAAACAACGTGCAGAGATTGGTTTCGACGATTCAAAGACAACGATTTTGAGGTGAGTGACAAAATGCGTCCTAGTCAGTTGAAAAAGTTGACGATGAACAGTTAGAGGCATTACTGGTAGAAGATTCATCTCAGACGCTTATACTGTTGTCTAAAAAACTAAATTTGGATGCGTCAACTGTTAGTAAGCGTTTAAATGCAATGGGAATGATTCAGAAATTAGGAAGCTGGGTACCACATGAATTGACTAAAAGAGAGGTTGACGCGAAACGCTTAACCATTTGTGAAGCGTTGCTTCAAAGACAAAAACGGAAGTCATTTCTGCATCGCATTGTGACTGGCGCTGAATAGTTTATTCGTTACGACAATCCGAAGCAAAAGAAATCACGGACGCATCGCGGCAAACCATCAACATCACCGTCAAAACCGGATATTTATGGCAAGAAAATCTGTTCATTTAGTGGGATCAAGTCGGTGTGGTGTAACTGAGTCAAACGGTGAATGCTGAACGCTACGAAGCACAATTACTCAATTTGAAGCGAGCACTTAAAGAGCTCGCATTCAGCTCAGAGACATAAGAAAGTCATTCTGCTTCATGACAATGCCAAATCGCACGTTGCAAACCGACTGAAGGAAGCCCTGAAGGGAATTGATGGAATGTGTTATCCCACCTGCCATATTCACCAGACGTCGACCCTTCAGATTATCATTTGTTGCGGTCCATGCAGCATGGTCTTTCAGAACAACACTTCATAATTTTTAATGATCTCAAAAACTGGCTTCATGAGTGGATCACCTCAAAAGAATCTGATTTGTTTTTTTATCGCGGAATCCATTTGTTACCCGAAAAGTGGGAAAAGATTGTAGCTGCCGAAGAACAATACTTTCAGTAAATTATCTTGTACCATTGTATTAAAATAAATATGTGTTTTCTGTCCAACAAACAGCGAGAATTAATTCAAGTACCCAATATACGACCTTCAATCAACATTGGATCAGATCTACTTGCTTTCAGAAGAAGATACAAAAGCTCGGGCTTGAATATGAGTGTCGGTTACGCAGAGGAGGAAGCAGGGAGCGTAGCCTCTGTACATGCAACTTCGCCATATTCATAATGTGTGTGCCATTAATGTTTTGTCATTTTACAGGTCTCAGGGGGTTAAGCTAAAAATAGCTCTGGTGTTTCATTCGATAAATTAGTGAAAGTTTCAGCTAAATTAATTTCGTAAAAACTGACATGATATTTTAAAAGCGTATTTCATTCCGTATTTGGATTTTGATGAAATTATTTTTCTATGTTCTCAAAGAGAAGAAGTAACAATATCAAAAGTACTTTTTCACTGCCAGACTCCAACCTGAATGATAGTTCAATGTGTTCTTTTTTTTTCATTTTTCAGTGGCATGGGAATAACTTTATTGTTAGGAGCAGGAATAATTGGTGCCATTTTAGGAAATATATTTTTTGGACTTCTGATTGATAATTACTGCACAATTCCAATTTTTACATTTGCGGCTTTACTTTTAGGTAAGTTAATCAAATTGATAAATGAATGGTAGGTTGTTGTGAATCGATTTTAAACGTTCCGTCGTAGCTTATTGTACTTTTGTTTTTTTTGATACTACAGTCTTAAGGAAAAGTTTCAATCCAAATAAACTGATCGTAAAAGAGTGCTTATTATTGCATATTAAGAAGCATCTTAGTTCAATGTAGAATAGTTGATTCTTAATTTGAATGACGCAATACAAGGTGTGTAAATATCTTTACTACAAAGTCAACTTTAGTATTTTTGTATAGTAAACGAACACTAGTTTCACTACAAATAAAGAGAGCTCGTAAAAAGTCCGATTTGTACGTACGTACTTTCTTCAACATGTTAGAAATCAGCGAGTTGTGTACGAGTATAATTGCGTAATAATATACCATTGTTAACAAATGTTCAACGTGGTACCAGTTGTCAAAAGTTTTTTTTTTTTAACATTTTCAGCTTGAATTCATGTGAGTGCGAGAGAGGGTCGTATGTGAATGAGAATATCTTAGCGATACAACCCATCAAGCATTTAAACTATGACTTACTACAAAGGTATTTAGTGTAAATTTAGTAGCTTAACCAATTATATATTTTTGTCGTTGGTAAATCCAACTTCATTTTAATTTTAACTTTTCTTCAATCGAAATGCTACATAGTTGGAGATTCGAGATTGTGTTTCACATCATTTTACAAATTAAATAAATTGAAGGTGCCGTTGCTTTCCAGGTAAACAAGTTCGTTCTTGTCTTTCTATATACATAAAAGCAGTAGTACACTACACATAAAGTAGTAAATGTACAAGGTATTTTCATGCAAGATCCATAGGGTGTAGACCAGAAACTCAGTACTTTGTGTTTTCAATTAACTTAGAATATAACATTAGCACATTTCATCCTATGTTTATATGTCCTTTAAAGAACTGAAAATGCAATTTGTAATCCGAAATCATAAACAAAGAATACTAATTTGATACTTTTCCATGTAAACTACAGTATATAGCATTGCCATCCAAAATTTAATGCTACGAATTTCTTTCAGTTTATATTTAAAAAATGTAAGAATTGGAGTACCGAGATTCTTAGTACAATCCGAACCTTAATATATGTAGGAAAATTTGGGTCTTTCCTAATACGTAGGCAGTTTCGTAAACAATAGCAACTATGTTATTTCTTTCAAATATGCAGCTGCTCTTGATATTCAGAATATACGTTCGAATACCTGCGGTATTATAAATCTGAATAATACCACTATTCTGTAGAACCTGGGTACAAACTTCAGAATTTCAACACTCTTCCAAGTAGTCTCCCTGTTTGCTGACTATACAGTACGTTAATATTCATTAGAAGCTCTGTGAATACTACCAAATACATCTAAATTCGTGGTTTCAATCTTTCGCCTAAATACTCTTAACGTGTACTATTTGATGCTATAGCATTTCCCACACAGTGAAATTTCAGTTTGGTAATCAGATAAGAGCCACATGGATTTCGATCGGGTGAATAGGGAAGTTGTTCTAAAACTTTCAACTCCTACCATCATAATAGATTCCTGTCAAGACTCGAAATATCTGTTGTATAGCAAGTAGAAATGTGGTGTTGTTGAAAGTTCTAGATGTGAGTTGAATTGGACGTTAATCGTCTGTATTGTGTATAAATCCATTCTAATAGTTGTTACGTGTTTATTTTTATATTATACTGCATGTACAGTAGTTAAATTTTGATTCTCATCTACGTGCTTTCTTCCCCCTGCTGCCTGTGCCTCCAGCACCTACAGCCCATGCATTCAAACTTGTATTCTTCGTTTCTAGTATTGTTTCATGTTCCGAAGAAATAGTTGTCATGACTTATGAAATAGGTGAAGTATATACGGTGTAGTAGTTCGTTTCATTTTCAAATACGTTTTCTTCTGTCACTGTCCGTCTTCTATTAATTGTTAACTATTCGTTAAAACATTGTAGAAACGCTAAAGTAGAATTGCAATTGGAAACTTCTTTATTGTTAAAATTCAACGTATTTGTAAAAGTCCCGACTACATGGATTCGTGGGGTCCGCATCATATTCGGCATTTGCTGTCGCCTGTAAAATACTCAAACAAAGACTAGTCTGCGACGATATCTGCTTCCAGTCATTTATGTTCAATGATGAAGTTCTGTCGCCCACTCCGGTTACACGGCTAGATATAGAACTGTTAACAGTGGAATTTATGTGGGTCTCCTACTGCAAAATCCATTTATTTGGACGTGCAACGCTTTGTCCTAATGGACACATTTGTGCACTTCCCTCCTTGAAATTCAACATGTAAGTCGCTGTAGCCTATTGTAGGCGCCAGAATCCAACGTAGATGGCAATGGCTATACAGATGCCATCGATCACTCGGTTGCCCACAATAACAAGTCATATTAGATACTCATACAACACTAGTGATATTGTCGAGCAAGGAAGGTTCAAAGTAAACGCCACTTCTACAACGAGTATACCAAAACCTAGCGTTCATAATAATTTTATATTCGAAGTCAAGCACGTCTTAAGCCCGTGATAGTTGTGAAGAGACGTATCACTTGATCACTGGAGCGTCAATAACATGCATGACTAATGTTTCCGCATACGCCGAAGATGAAGTCATTGTGCCAGTGCAGTATGAGTGAAGATACATTTGAAAGTATGTTTGCTGTCTACATCCCACAATCATTGTTAGCAACTGTAAGCTTCTTCCGCTCTCTTTTGCTACTGACCAGTTTATTTTGTTAGTTTATTGTTACGAAAGTTGTAGCATAACCCTAACAGATGGACATTAATTGGAAGTGTTTTAAACTAAAATGTTCAGAAAAATAAACGGGCCGCGATGATCGAAGAATGACCGGAACGCATAATAAACTCCACAGACTGTATGATTCACTCGTTGATGTAAGAATAACGAAAACCCGGCTGCTAAGATGAACAGGCTATATAGCTTGGATAATGAAAGAAACCCTAATATTACATATTGTGATTCGGAATCCGTAGGGGAAAGAGACCGTTAGGACAGAGATGCCGTTGACAGGGCAATATTATAAAAGATCTCTCACAGGTGGGTGTTCCTGTAGGAAATTGTTTTGATCGTGTCCATAATAGAATCCAATGGCGAAAGTTAGTTACTGTGGCAATGAACTTGGGAATTCCGTAAGTCATTGAGTTGTTTGTGATCAGTTAAGCTTAGAAGGGAAATGGTAGACACGTGCGTGGCGGATTTTACCTGTGTCATTCAAAAGATACGAAACAACGTTTCTCGTGAAGTATTTAACTAACCCGTACAGGAAATTAAAACGAATGGTTATGACGATGGATCATGTCTTATAAAATAGTTTTATATTTCATTCACAAGGTGAGAGAAACACGAAATACTTCGTTAGTATACGAGTTCTAAATCTATTTTAATCTCTTAGATATTATAACTGAGTATGTATAATTAGAAATAACGGGGTGATAAAAACTCACACCCTGCGACCGTATGAAAGTGATATTATGTGTTATGACATTCAGAAGCAACAAGCAAAAGGGTGCCTTTGATATCTATGTGCAAATTGTAGTATATTTTCACACGCGTACGCGCACAAATTCATACATACATACACAGAGGCATACATGGATTTTTGTCCTTCTTAGATTCTCTTTCCAACCACGCGGTTTAAGTGCATCCAAACAAAAGAGTAAACTCACACCTGCAAGAAATATTTTTTTAAATTATCAATACAATAATTTCTCTCTTGCTATGATACACTAACAACAATATTGCATGGTGCCAATTCTTTGGTTATAATATTAATGTCTGGTAAAGAGCAAGTTTAAATACATAAATATTAAAATAATCACGAAGCGAGAAGGAATCATTCTGCAGATATGCACTGTGGGTATAATAATGCCATAGCAGTACTCCTATTTTTTATCCTCTTTCTACATTTTAATTCTGCTATTATTTCGATGAATGTTAGGGTTATACAGAGGTATGGGATAGTTCATCGTGCATCCGTGCACACACACACACACACACACACGCACACACTCACACACATACAGAGAGAGAGAGAGAGAGAGAGAGAGAGAGAGATCTGTAGCAAGTTGTGTGTCAGTGCCTGAAACACCACATATGGCACGTTATGCTTTATGAGTTTCATCAGGAACATTCAGAGACCGTAGCGGCACAAAACATTAATGTTGTTTATAATCATAGGATGATTATAATCATCCTTAATGTGTACAAATATCCAGATAGTTCACAAAATTCTGATTTGGAAACGATGGCTTTATTCATATGTCACAACAAAGGCGACTCGTCGAGTTGGACAATGACGTTCTGCGAGCAGCTGTTGAGAATTCACGCCAAACGACTGAAGAATTTCGACCTGTTCACCGCCATCTTTTAGATCTTGATTATATGCTCAAACTGTGAAAATAGGTACCCCACAATTTGACACCACAGCAGAAGCATCGGCGTGTGGACATTTGTAGTGTGTTATTTACTCGTTACAGAAGGGAGTCATTTCTGAACAGAATAGTAACGGGAGACGAAGAACAGATAATTTACCTCAACATTAAACGCAACAATCGGTAGGTGTCTAAAGGGTAATTAGTAGGAACAGTGGTAAAACAGGATCTCCACGCACACAACGTAATATGCCCTTGGGGGGATACGAGTGGTGTCATCAATTTTTATTGATGCCACCGAACCAGACAGTCACGGTTGATGTCTACATGCCAGCTTGATCGAGGACTGCATTGATGGACAAGCGTCCTGCACTAGACAACCGTAATACTGTGTTGATAGCAGGAGACAACGCCTCACCACGCATGGCAAGGATACCATGTGGAAAATTACAGGAAGTTAGATGAGCGCATCCACCTTATTCACCGGACCTTGCACTTACAAATTTCAGTCTCTTTTACAGGCTCCAGAACCATCTTAACGGAAGAACGCTGCGAAACCTGGAGGTCATACTGCGACCAATGACCTAGTTTTGATTCTTCAAATTACAGAAATTTCTTCCAGAATTGTATTAAAAAACTGGCTTATAGATGGAAAGAGTCGTACAGTCATGAGACGATCATAATTGAAAAGTACAGGGGGAAAAGTGGGAAGGTGCATGTGATTTCTCGTAAAATGCATTTTAAACCCCAGTTCTTCCATTTACTCCCATGTACTTCATTATTCTTAAAACTGCTAGAACTTGATTGTTTGAACTTTTGGATTGAAACTTTCTGAGCGGTTAGCTGCCATTGTTACGAGAGCAAACTCATTCTTTTTTTTTAAGTACACCTTTCCCTGTACGCTTCAATTATGATTTATGATGTGTTTCAGTATGTCTTCGTTTTTTTCTTTGTTGTGCTAAAACCGACAATACTTAAGGAATGACATAACAGTTTGAATAAGACTGTGTTTATGCACATTTTTCGAGAGTGACTGTCAATTCCAGATCGATTATAGGAAATCAAGAGCAATGGCCTGCTCGTTTCCCTGGCCTAAACAACAATTGATTTATTTTTATGGAAATATGTTAATAAAAATGTATCTTAGTACCCGTTGAAGACAGGAGCTATAAAGAAGAGAATATGCCAAGCGTCGGATATTGTAACAAGTGAAATATTGCCTAAGATCTACCAAGTTTTGTACCGTTTGAGCATTTTAAAAATGTTTTGACACCAAGAAACAATTTTCCATTATTTATTAACTATCGGGTTAATAAAGCTTTGTTTTCGTTCATTAAGTCTTTGCTTAATTACCAAAAAAATTGATATTTTGTTTTCTTAAATATTACCTTTGGTAAGTATAGTTAGATGCTTGAGATAAAATTTTTGTTTATATATAATCAAAAAAAAAATATGTTAATATTTTATAGAGCTTCTATTTTAAATTTTAAATTTGTTCGTTATTCCAGTGAACTTCATTTTTAGGACATTAAATTGACTGACTTCAAATTTAGTAATCTGAGAAGGGCCTTTATGTATATGAGAATAACGGCTTTGTTATATAAAAATCACATATGTTTATACTATGGGTTCCTTTGCCATGACTATGATATAAACTCAATTTCTTAATTGCGTCTGTGATTATTATCTTTGAGATGCGAGGTGATCGTAAGAGCAATAAATGAAATTTAAAAGAAATTTAAAATGCTAAAATATATATTAGAGTTACTTCAAATTCTTCAAAATATATAACTATTGAACATATTGTTGTGCTGAGCTAAATATTTACATCACACTAGTATTTTTGCTTCCGCATAATGTGAAACTTCTAGTGAAATATGATCGGTCTATCAAGTATTATGCTGTAAGTCTCTTGTAACCTGAAATTGTTTTTCTACGAAAATATTTCTACAACTTATAAGTGACTTTTATTGCAGGTTCTGTTGTGCTTTCGATCTTCATACCCCGAAAACCTTTATCAAAATATGTTTAAAGTAAACAACTCTCTCAAGCTTTGTTGCCAGTAACATGTGACTGTGTGAAATATCTTCTTCAGTTTCTACGCAATTGACAGAAGTTAGAGAGTACTTCAACCATTTCTCCCAGCAATGTGATGATCCTTGAACTCTGTATAAATTAACTCAATATAATGAGAAATATATGAGAGACTTATTAGCAAAAATATGATGCAAGTGATGCTTAGAAAGAAATGAGTTCAAGATCACCTTTCATGTACGTATAATACGAAATATGTTAGACAGAAATTCAAAACATTTACAAAAACACGCTAAAATTCCATGTGTAACTAATACAAAACTTTTGTTCTACCATATCTCGTGTTGCAGCATATAAGAAATAGGCTTTTACCTTTGAACTATCACTTGCATCCCTTTGCTAATAGGCCCTTCATATGAATACAGAATAAATGAAAAGTTCAAAATATTAATCTTATAATCGGTTAATTGATCAGATAAATGTCATGTATATAAGAATAAAAATCTTATAGTATAATAAAAGTTGCAGTTCTTTTTTAATCAAAATCTCAAATGGGATTACCATTGTACCTATTAATATATTAACTGTACAAAGTAATAGGTGAATATAACAAATGGGACTAGTTCACAATCATATTAACGAGGAAATTGTACATATATTCCGTACCATGCTAAAGTTCCTAATAAAGATCACTTCAAATGTTATTAGCAGATCAATATACAAATCAGAAGAAGTTTATCTAAGCTGAGATATCGTAGCAGAGAGCATGGAAAAAGCAATTTGATTGGCCTTCTAAGTAATATGAACTGAAAAATCAAGAATAATACAAAATAATATGAATTAAAATTGATGTGGTAAAGACCAAATATTGTATTTGTGATTATTGATGAGGCACGTTCATATAGTGTTTAGTATGAGCTAGTTTCTTTCGGGAACACGCGAAAGATAGAGTTCAGGAAATAATTTCAAGAAGTTATAGCTACAAATGTTATGGAAATTTTGCTCAAGCATAGCGTAAGCGTTGCAGAGAGAATGGCAGATTTTTTTAATGTATAACATATAAAATAAACTTTGTTTAATTATTACTTGTATTTATTAAAGATAACTGAAATTTCACATATTATTTCTCAAAATGGAAAATTCTTTAAATTAAATTACGCAACGATTCAAATATATACGAAGCTCCAAGTTAAACTTCCCGAGCGAGTAAGTCAGATTAATTTTATCAGCTTATTATCACTTCCCTTTATTAATCGACCAGTGCAATAGACACTAAAATCCAATCCTGAAGACAAATTTGATAATTCAGAAACTTTCTAATTTAACACTAGTGTTTTTTTTAATCAAGCTGTCCAGACGAGACCTCATCTATAGTGCTTCTGAGATACACGTATTCAACCATACTCACGTCTAAGGCCACCTGTCTGCTGCTAAAATATATTATTTTAAGCACAGCTCAAGAATTAGGAAGTAAATGAAAAGCGGGCCTTTTAATTTAATTCTAATCACAACATGAAACACAGAAATGTCCTAAATGCATTTATAAAGTATTCTAGAGGAAAACATTAAAAAAAATAGACTTACAATACAAAACTTTAAGTTTTCTAGATACCGGTATACTTTTATTTATACATTTTCAAAAAAAAAAATCTAAAAATTAACAATTACAATACAAAACACAAAAAAAATCTAAATACATTTATAAAGTTTAAAAAATTAAAAATTACAATTAATTACAAAACAAAGCACACAAGACACTTATATCATATAAGGACATGTAAAAGCACTTTAAACTAATTGAAGAATGGTAAAGTAATCATATTTTGTCCTCGCTATGTAGCTATATATAAACGACCTACTCTCATGCCTAAACCAGAGTAAGTCATTACTATTTGTAGATGACACAGTAATTTTTAATAAGGGTTCAACATTAAAAAACGTACAAAATGCCACTAACAAGGATTTAGAAAATCTCTTCAGCTGGTTTAGATATAATAAATTGACATTAAACACCGACAAAACAAAGTGCATCTTTGTCAGAAATAGGCAAAAAAAAAAAAGGAAATTATAGTGAAATATCCCATTAGAATCGGTAACGATAAGTGTTGTGAACAACATAAAATATATCTGTGTTTGTTTTGATGAATTCTTTTCATGGGACAAACACTGTTCAGAAACATGTAAAAAGATATCATGTGACATCGGAATATTGCACAAACTTTCCAAGATGTTTGCAGAAAACATAAAAAGAATATATTAATATGCCTTCATATACCCATGGTTGTCATACTGTGTCAAATCCTGGTATGTGAATCTCAGTGAGTATAATAAAAAACGCCTTAACATCTTACAAAAAAGCCATTAGATTAATAAAGAATGCAGATGATCTAGCACACATAACACCTTTATTAAGAAACTAAAGCTGTTAACTGTTCAAGATCTATATAAACATAAAATAGCCTGTCTAATACATCAGTTAGTATCTGGAAATACATATCTACTATCAGCGGACGGTTCACCCACCTTACATGAGATATCAACAAGGGCAATAACAGATTAAAAAATAGCACTTCCTCGCCCCCGCCTTAACTATGGTCTTCGCAGTATCGGCTACAGAGCTTCATTAATTTGGAACACTCTCTCTAAAGAAATTAGAATAAAAACTTATATGCAATTTCAGCATTCTCTAAACAGTATACTACTTGAAAATATAAAATAGGCTCTGAGAAAAAAATGATCATAACCAATTTGTACATAACATCTTATGCACAATTATTAAATTTCCGTCTTCTCTCGTTGCTTCGCTTGCTCTTCTCTTTGTTTTAACTCTTTTGTATAGTTACTCTTTTGTTTATTTGGTCCTTTGTTGTTTGCTATGTTTTTTTGTAATTAACCATCAATGATACTATTATTCTTAAGATGTCCACAAGTTTCACATGTTATCATGTTTTGCATTGTGATTGTTTATTTTTAGAATTATTCCTCGTTTTAACTGTAATAATATGTTATCAATGCAATTAATATTGTTGTAAATGAGTATGTATTTACGTAATATGAATGTTTTATGTGATTTGTGTTTGTACATCAATTGGTATATTTTAGATTGTTCTTTTTTTTAAAACTTTATAAAAGTATTTAGGTAATTTTAGTGTTTATGTATTGTACTTGTTAAACTTTATATCTAGCAGGAAACTACAATGTGCCACTTGCATATGACATAAGCAAGAGAATAATCCAAAAACGGCTGAACCTAGGATTCTTCTTAAATCTGTCTAAAATCTGTAAATATAATGTAATAAGAATATTGGAAATAATAAATTGCATTGAAATTGAATTGAATAGCATTTATTGATTCATCCTCTTTGCCACTTCTCTTTATGTAGGAAAAAGGAAACGTAGATTTACAGAATTGAACCCTGCCATGCACAGGTACATGTTATTCTGTATCGGTCCACTCGCCAATACGTCGCCCCTAAGAACTAGCAAGTTCATAGTTTAAAAACTCTAGGAATTGACAAAAGCGATGCTAGAAACTCATTACCCACGTTAAATATGTAGGCAGCACTTTGAATTTTAAACACCATCTCCGGGAATATTCATCTACTGAAGATATAATGTCAAGTTGAGGAGAAAATGTTTCTTCTGTCATAAAAGACACGTTAAGATATTTTTAAAATTCATAAGGTCTTTATATCCATCTTTGGATCAGACCAGGATAGGGTAAGGGAGGGTAGCGGCCGGTATCTCAGTTAAGGTACCATTCTGACGTTTGTCTGATGTTACTGAAGGAAATTAACGGGAAATGTCAGTCAGGACGATTGGCAGAAGGATTCGAACGAACGGTACCTACCCATTCCGGACACGAAAAGGCACTTTAGTTTTCATTATATACAAAAATTAGCGTAAATTACGCTTGCATGCATACTTAACACAAAGTATCTCTTGCCCATTACCAGACATATAAATGACAGCGACGCCCTATGTGTGACATAGACTAAAAATAAGTTTATAAAAACATACTTCTCTAAAACAATTCCTACTAAAAAGTTAAAAAAAAAAAAATCCAAGTTGAAATGAAGGCAACTTCCAATTTTTTGGGCACATCAAGCCTCTGTAGGTACAGATGCTACAATATCAATTTTAACTGTACCTACAGAGGCTTGATCTACAATATCGACTAAAAAAAAAACAGTTTTATTTATGCATGACTAAAAAGAAAAGCATGTGGAGCTCTCTCATATACTGTCACTTTATACATTCTTCAATTGGTACGCCCTATGCTTTTCGTTTTAAGGGTCTTGTATATACAAAATTATTTTTAACTTTTAGTACGAATTGTTTAAGAAAAGTATGACTTTAAAAAGTTATTTTATTATTTTTTTGTCCAAATCTTAGTCTTTTGCAATCAGTTAAACGTCAAATCGTTGTATAGTAGTATTTATGCGTAATATTAAAAAAAATAATTAAATATGCTTTTAAATTATATAAATTTATGTATAATATGAAAGTAACAATGGAAGATTATGTTGTCACTGGACTTGTGCAAAATTTCATCATTGTATGAGGACGGGAAATGAGTTAAATTAACGTTGAAATATTTGAGGACACCAGGAACCATTGTGGACTAAAGCAAAGAGAGTAATATTGATTGTTGGTGTTTACAAGGACAAAAATAGTAATAAATAATGTTTCTAATATAAACTCTAATCTTTGTTGTACTATTTCTAATGTAAATTAACCTAACTTTAAATTATCTGAAGTCAGTTATTTACGAGGAGTTCAGGAAGTTCAAAGATGACAGTGTTTGGCGCTCTGTCTAGATGGTTTCTTTCCTAAATATTATTTTCGTCTCGGGTTTAAATAGCAAATTCTAATGTTTCCTTGTAAAGTGCACCCCTAAGAAAGTTGCGCCTCTAGGTCCGGGCTTAGTAGGGCTTGTGCATAAATCCGGGCCTGCCAGTACCATTTACGTATAGAGCTCGACAGTTTCATCAGAATCAGAGATGAATAAATGACATTTTCTATCCAGAAAATAAGTTTTACCCCCACAGTAATTGTTAAATTTACACTTTTACTTTCCCTCAATATAACAAAAAAAGTTCAGCAAAGTAGCTGACCCGATACATATCATATAGATAGAAAATAACATATTATATAATTTGATATAATTAACTACCTCTTTGGCTTGTGGAACTCGTAAGTTCATCGCCGCAGTAACAAACGTTCGCCAAGGATTCTATCCTGGGCAATATAAAGCCAGTTTTCATCACGAACACCTACTTCTCGAAGATCTCCTCTAATAGTGTCCTCCCCAACGACGTCTCGGTCTTCCCAATGGTCTCCTATCCAGTCTTCCAACCAGGATAGAATATAATCTTCGTTTTTCCCCCATCCGAGCTACATGTCCTGCCCACCTCAGCCGTCGCAATTTCATTATTTTTACAGCATGTGGTGAATCGTACAGTACAGTCCGTGGAATTCTTCATTATGCAATCTTCTCTACTCTCAAGTCATCTCGTCCCGTTTCGGCCCGTATATCTTTCTCAAAACCGTATTTTCAAATACACGTAATTTATGTTCATCTGCTAGGGTCGTACTCCAACTTTCGCAACCGTAAAGTATTACCGGCAGTATTACCGTTCTGTATATTTTAAATTTCAATTTCCTTGATATTAATCGCGATGTTAGAAGTTTTTGGACTGAATAGAAACATGCGTTCCTCGATACTAAGCGACTTTTTATTTCTTCCGTGACCTCACTTTTGCTTGTTACGTATACTCCCAAGTATTTGTATTTATTTACTTTCTCTATGAACTCATCCCTAATTATTATGTTTTTGTTTCCTTAATTCCCTGTATTTCGACTTGCTATCATTTACTTTGTTTTATCTGTGTTTACCTGTAGACCTATCTTTGGTAAAAAAAAAACTTTATTTTTATATGGACCAGTCTAGTAACTTTGAACTTCGGCCCGTCACGATTCGTCTTTAGCTGTTAAGTGTTAAAATCCACACCCATGCTCCTGCCGGGACTCGAACCCCGAACCTTCGAGCCGATGGCCTACCACCGCAGACCGCTCGGCCACCCGGCCGGCTGTAGACCTATCTCAT
Organism: Lepisma saccharinum; assembly: GCA_022664845.1. Taxonomy (NCBI): domain Eukaryota; kingdom Metazoa; phylum Arthropoda; class Insecta; order Zygentoma; family Lepismatidae; genus Lepisma; species Lepisma saccharinum. The sequence goes on along the minus strand of JAGDQP010016135.1, from coordinate 914 downwards.
CGCACGCTTCTACTAAGGCATCGGTGTTTCTTTGTAGTGCATCTATATCGTCCCCTATTAAATCTACATCATCCGCGTATACGAACAGTTGATTCAAACCATTCAATGATAGTCCATTTTTGTCCCCTTTAATTTTTAAAATAGCATATTCTAACGCAAAGTTAAACAGTAGCGGTGACAAGGCATCGCCTTGTTTCAATCCGTTGCGAATCTTGAAACTATCTGACATATTATTACCTATTCGTACTCTGCTTATCACTGAAACACATCTTCACTAGTTGAACCATTTTTTTCGGAATTCCAAATCGTATCAGGATACTGTATACCTTTTCCCTTTTGACAGAATCATATGCTTTCTTAAAACCAATCAATAACGTTCGAACCGTCCTATTGTATTTCCATTTCTTCTCCAAAATTTGTCTCAAGACGAAAATCGGGTCCAATGTGGATCTATTTCTTCTAAATCCACATTGGTGATCTCCAATTATTTCATCTACATATACATTTAGGCGTGTTAACAGAATATTACTTAACACCTTGTAACAGGTTGGAAGTAACGAGATTCTGAGGTAATTATTACAGTCTGATTTATCACCTTTTTTAAAATCTGAACTATTATTGAGGTTTTCCATTCCTTTGGGAGCTCCTCCTTTCTCCATATAACACTTATCAATTTATGTAGTTCCTTGATTAGTTCCATTCTTCCTGCTTTAATTAATTCGGCTGGAATATTGTCTATTCCGGGTGATTTGAAATTTTCCAATTTCTTAAATGACATTTCGATCTCGATATCGCTAGGTTAGGAAATCCAAGGTTCTGCGGTATAGATTTAAATTCCTCTGTTTGTTCCCCGTTGTATGCATTAAGAAGTTTGTCGAAATAACTTTTCCACACATGGATAATTTTAGTCGGAT
>JAGDQP010016134.1:26963-41174 GCA_022664845.1 Lepisma saccharinum | reverse complement strand
GACCTTTCATGTAGAGTGGGTTTCACAATGAACTAATTTACACTTTTTCAGTTGTTAATTATGTAACAGTGTGCAAAACTGGTTAAAACATTGTTCCTAAAACATTTCATATTTATTTAAAACACTTGTTTAACTTTATTTTTTTATAAGTCAGTCTATTAACGTTTAACAATGGGCTCGTCAACATTTCGTCTTAGCTGATACGTAATACATTAACACCCGTGCCCTTGTCAAAACTAAAAGTCAAGACCTTCAAGTCAATAAACTCCAGTCGCTTAGTTTCTTATTTTCATTGTTATTTCAAAACCAGTGGTACGAACAAAGATTTTGCCGAGCTTCCTTACAAAAGTGTCACAATAACTAAATTTACACTTTGTTAACTTTTTTTACATAAGTCAGTCTAGTAACGTTTAACTACGAACCCGTCAACATTCCGCCTTAGCTGTTACGTGTTAAATCAACATCAGTGCCCCTACCGAAACTAAAAGCCAAAACCTTCAAGTCAATGCACTACAGTCGCTTTGTTTCTTATTTTCATAAAGGGAAACAAAGCACGAAAACTTTCATTAATATTTCAAGCTCACTAGTACGAACAAAAATTCTGGTTGAGCTTTCTTGCAGGAGTGTGCCAATGACCAAATTTGCACTTTGTTAACTTTTTTATATGACACCTGCTCTCGGATAAAGCACACCTAATTATATATAATTCATATGCATATTCATTTCACTACTAAATGAGGCCTCCCTGTAAGAAAAAGTTTGTCTGATGATTTTCACGTTATCTTAACATGTTCGTAAGGAAGAACTGATATTATCACCTGTCTTTTATTCAGAGCACCTTTCCAGACTTTGTTCCTTTCAAAAAGATTCCTTGGGAGAGCTGTGGGCGCTGTTCCAGACTTTGTTTCTTTTAAAAAAAATATTCCTTAGGAACGCTGAAACGACGGGGTTTTTACTTTGATACGCGTGCAAAACCTCCGTCTAAACCACTCGTTCATTTTCTCCAAAGACATTGTAAAGTCTACCATTTTAATGACATTCAGTACTCAGCTGATGAATCCTTGCTGTGTGATATGTTTTATCTTGTATATCTGTACTTTAAAGTACAAATGTAAATATTAAAACCAAATTGTATACCATCAACTCAACATGGAATGTTCAGCTTGTTCAAAAGTACGTTCAAAAGTAAAAAATAAACAACAATGTAAATTGTAACACCTTTGTAGTAGAGTAGTTTACTGTCATAAAAACTTTGTTACCTCTAATCTTTTGGGTTTCATCTTAAGAAATAATAATCACCTTTTTCCTAGTTGGTTGTACATTTAATAATAATAAATCTACAAGTGTAATGTGGATATGGCATCCACCGCCTTTGACGATTGGAACTTTAACCAATATTGTAATTGAATACAAGAACGTAATGCGCAAGCATACTCCTGCACTGGTTAATGATACGTACAATTCGCAATATCAACTTTAAACTGTAATGTACGCAAGGCGGGGCATGCTTGATCTTCAAGGTTTAATACATTGGACAACTGAAAAATCTTACTTAAAATAATCTTCTTTTCACTTCCTTTGCAATAAAACGTAGAACCACTCTCGCAACATTGAGCAACAATATGACGGACGTGTGATACACTAAACCCATTGGCTGTCGTCCATTCTAACCAGTGCAAATTATTTGTTAGCCAATCCACTTGACGTTGGTACCGTACAGCTGTCTGAACGTTCACAGGCTAACTTTACCAGGGAATGGAATATTAATGTTGCATCACACGCAATCAAACAAAGTATTAAGATGTTCTAATGATTCTTTTAAACATTTTCAGAGCATCAACGATGCGAATCAATTAAACTACTCATTAGCAAAAATCTTAAAACCTTGAAAATCGATTATAAACTGCCTTGCACATAAAACACGTACACCCGGTAAAATCAACTGTTGCTGATGCTGTTGGTGTTGAAGCACTAAAGGAATCAATTGAGCAATGCACTCGGAATCCTTAATGAACTGATGCACTACGTTTAGAAAAGGTCTCTTCATAATATGTGTATGACCTTGAGCAGTGAAAATGGAGTAATATTCACTAAACTGTTCAGGATCGTTCATGTGACTAGATACATGCTGAGCAATTACTGTACCCGTATTCCACTTACAATTGTGGGGCTTACGTAAATTATAATTGGTACATTCAATGGGGTTCGTTTCCAAGTACAAACTAATGATGGACAAGACACATTGATCCACAATAAAGTAACCTTCAAAACTCGTACACTGAGCCATACTAATCAAACTGTAATTATTACTAAAATATGTAAATGCATTAGTAAGGGATCACTTGGTCTTGAAGGAGCCTCCATATCCTTCTTCAGCAACAAGTCCACCAAAACTCCACGGTTCAATTTTGACATGCGTTGAAGCCCCCAATCAAACTTTTCCCTTAATGCTGCAGGAGCTGACTCGTGAGATTGCACGTACAACATAAACAATTCGTCCACCGTCTTCGAGTCACGCAAAATGGACTTGGTACGTGTACCAAACAGTGTTGCTAATTCTTCAGGAGTGGCGTCCGGAAAAATATATCCATTGCAATGACCTGCACAAATATGATCACGCTGGCTTGGTTGATTCGTATAGCAGCCTAAACACAACAAGTAGTTTGAAAACTCGTATGCTTGTATACTCGCTATTATACAGCCTTCCGTCACCCAACGTGAAGAACACAGGCACGATGGTAACGATACGCTTGAACTAACAACGGTAGGAATAGCTAGGTCCATGCTTGAGGTAGCCATAGCAACTAATATTCATACCTAAACACTGACACACTTTATTCATACTCGTGCATATGCGCAAATGAACGGCATCCACCTTTCACCAGGTCGTACTAAGAACTGCTGTAGTCATGCGATAATACTAAAGGCACTCTATCTAATGCTTTTCAAAGTGTACTAGTTATCATCTCAGTTAAAAGGTTTTAGAGTGATAGTAGCTGTTATATCGGCATTATCTAACGAGCTAAGTGGTGTTAAGTGCTGTAACCTACATTGAAAGCGTATATGAACATTACTCCAGTACATCCGCCTTTCACCATGATGCACTGAAAGGTGCTGTTATAAGATAACCCTAAAAGGACTCTATCCATCTAATGTTTTTAAGAATGTACTACTTATTATCTCAGTTGAGTGGTTTAAAGTAGTCATAACTATTATCTTACCATTATCTAACGACTTAAGTGGTATTAAGTGCACATACCTATATTATTTAACTAATGGAAGCTCTTATACGTACATGCTTTTAAGAACACTCTCCATTTAGTGGTTTTAACTGATATCTTACCATTATCTAACGAGCTAAGTGGTGTTGAGTGCTTTTACCTATATCATTAGTCTAATGGAAGCTCTTATCCATACATTCTTTTAAAGCACTTTCCGTTAAGTGGTTTTAGAATGGTAGTAACTCTTACCTCACCATTATCTAAAAGCTAAGTGGTGTTAAGTGCACATACCTATAGTAAAAGGCTACTAATAGAATATAAGATCACTTATCTCTAAAATCCATTAGTGTAAATTGAGGACACCGTCATAGTGCGCCGTATTCTACTGATATCTCAGGTGTGCTACCTGCTGCTTTCGTTAGTGTAACCTTCCCTGTGGTAAATATACTTTCCTTTCTTCCTTTTCCTGTTTTTCTGTGCTTCCTCTACTTATTCCACAATTCCAGGTAGGAATATGTAGGCCTTATAATAATAATAATAATAATAATAATAATAATAATAATAATAATAACAATAATAATAATAATAATAATAATAATAATAATAATAATAAAGTCGTCTGTCTTGAGGGTATGTTTCAAACATAAGAAATAGCACACAAATACTGTATATATTAAGGTACAAATGATAAGTATAAAATACAGTATTGTAATTACAGTAATTACAACATAAATAAGTAATGCATACATATACCCTAATATAACACAAAGATGTAGATTATTCAATAAGTAGAAAAATATCTACAAAGTTTGGCAAGTGAAAATGTAAAAAATGCCAGATCTCTCTCTCTCTCTCTCTCTCTCTCTCTCTCTATCTCTAAAAAAAAGAGTCTCAGCATAAGTATAATTTCGAATAATGGAAATCAAATCCATTTGCTGTAACCATCGAAATGCGTTTACGTGACCATGATATCTCAACGCAGTTCGAAGAGAAAAGAGATTTGGTTTATGGTTAGATAAACACGGAGATTTGATAAAGAGATTTGATAAAGAGATAAAAAAGAGATTTGATAAACACGGAATATAACTTTTCCTTTGAGCCGAATATTGAAAACGGGTGGTTGAAGATGTTTAGTTACTCTAATAAAGCATCAGTTACAGGAATAGGCTTTAGGCATGTCGGAATGGAAATTTTCAAAAAAAGCACAACGAATCAAAACGAAATCTGCACACCATAATAGTGGCGAAAAGCGATATTGAAATACAAAAACAAATTATACTATCCAGAGGTCTTGCCTACTCGGATCAATGCATAGAGTGTAAAAAGAATACAATATCGATATTGATATGCCTAGAAAGCACGCAGAACCAGACATAAAATAGAACATCTCGTGGCAGAGAGATGCAAGCTTTGCGAGATATACGTATTGGCATGTGACGATCGATATAGTGCTACGTTTCGTTACAGACATTACAGACGTTACAATACAGACATTACACCAAAACAAATTATTCGTAATATACCTCCCACCCCCTTTGAGTACTTTTCTGTCATTTATTACAACAGAACCAATTAGTCACAATCATAGCCTCCCTCATTTTATTTCCAACTACAAAACACAAGTTTCACGTCTTCCGATACAAACGAACTTGCTGGAAAACAAATTTGCTTTTTCCATCGCTAGTATTGGCAATTAGTGGACCTACGAGCAAGTCTCCACTCGCTCAGTTACTAGTCGGTATTTATTATCAGTGGTTCTAAGTTGGTGATCCGCGAACCCCTGTGAACGTGGGTTTTACGTGGAACAGTGTTGCAAACCTAATCTCTTTTATCTCCGGACTGCGTTAAGATATCAGGGTCACGTAAACGCATTTCGATGGTTACATCAAATGGATTTGATTTCCATTATTCGAAATTATACTTGTGCTGAGACTAATTTTATTTTTAGAGATCTGGCATTTTCGACATTTTCACCTTTTCAACCTATAAAGCTGTTGATTGCAAGTATCCGTGATGCGCCACCATTTTGCCCCTTACATCCGACACTAATAGGTACTTTACATATAGGTTTGCTCGACTGCCTTACTTGCATTATTAGTATTGTGGAGGCCTCCAAAATTTGGAGGTCTTAAATCCTGTAGCTACCTTGGTTTGCAACCATGGCAAATGAGTTTGATATTAAATATTTTCCATTTATATGTAGGTTTGAAATATGTAATAAACTGGCGTAGTGCCATTTGAAAAAAAAAACTTTCTATTGGGTTGGCAGCACTGTTCATCCTGTGTTAATGCATAATATGTTTTAGGCGTTCCCTCTTGGTGTACTTTCTTGGTACCACTTTTGGCTAATTCTACTTCGTTGGTTCAATAGTTATTGTAGATTACCGGTATACTGTAATTTGTTCGCACTTCGAACCAGTAGCGTAGATAGGAATTTCCCAAGGGGGGGAATCTAGAAACTCATATCCTTGGCAGCTATATTATCATTATTATTATTATTATTATTATTATTATTATTATTATTATTATTATTATTATTATTATTATTATTATTATTATTATTATTAGGCTTTTATTTTACATGGCAAAAGTTAAGGCTGATAGCCTTGTCTTCCACTTAACCATGATACATTATTTACATATCAGAAGAAAAATACACATAAATACAAAATCCTAAGTTGATAAAACATATATACAGACACAATACACACACAACCTACAACTACGACAAGAATACAATTAGTAATACATGAACCCTTAAATTTATAATGAACCTATCTCTCTTCTAACTTTACCTCCCTTCCCACTTTATCGATACAGACCCAATTTAGAACCCTTTGCACTCCAAGCCCCAAATACACCCACACCCACACCCATAAACACGTACACACAATGACAAGTTAAAAAGAAAACGAGTTAATACAAGGATAAAGACAAAAATTATTAAATGTACCGCATTTGAAACGAAGGCACAAACTGAAGCACGAGTATGGAGAAAATAATAATAATAATAAAAAATCATTGAAATTTAACATTCTTTTACACTGCTATGAGTAAGTGACAGAAAGTGACTATGAAGCTTATTTCGAAAGCTGCTTAGGGAGCTAGCTGTGCGAACTACCGAAGGAAGATTATTCCACTGCTTGATTCCGAACACCACAAAAGATTTAGAATAGGTTTGAGCAGACGCGGCGTTAGGTGAGTGCTGTGCCTAGGGCAATAATGACCCCGCGGGGCCAAAGTACAAGTAAAAATCGCTGAGCGCCGAAATGTTACATCTAAAGCCGATAAAGCAGTAAGCAACTTCCCCCTAAATGCTTGCTCTCACTTCTTACTTTCATTCCTAACCCTAAATTTATTACTAAATATTCTCTTTTTTAATGAACAACGGTTTCTTATGAAAAAAGGGGGCATCTTTACCCCTTGCTTATTTATTCATTTCCATTTCACATTACATTTCGCATGGAAACTATACAAACTAGTTTATTTGTAAACTTTTCTTTACAAATCAACTTTTATATCATTGAGTTAGAAAAATATCAACTCGGAACGCGGGGCCTGGGGCGGTTGCCCCAGTTGCAATCCCCAAACGCCGCCTCTGGGTTTGAGATCTGTGCTTTGGTATTCGCAGGGTGGCATTGATTTTCGAGCGGGTGTTCATATTGTGAGTGAGGTGCACAGCTTCCAGCATAGAAGCCAGGTATGTAGGAGATCCTAGAATTACAACCTTGTAGAACTGCATTAGAAGATGAAACGTTCTTCTCTCTTTCAGTTTCAGCCATGCCAGTGCAGAGTATCTGCTTGATACATGGTCATATTTTTTATCATTGAAGATAAACCGAACACATCTATTTTGCATTATTTGTAATCTGTCTGCTAGAGTAACAGACAGATCATTATAGACTACGTCACAATAATCAAAGATCGGAAATATGAGAGATTGTATCAAGGTGATTTTAACTTGTTGAGGAAGAAAGTTCTTCAAAAGATTGAGTGTATGCATTTTCATATGCACTCTTTTGGATATTAGTTTCACATGTTCTGACCAAGATAGAGTTTCGTCAAGAATAATACCAAGACTTTTGATTTTATCTTCTCTCTTTTTTTTCTTCCTTGTTCCTAATGTAAACTTTTGGTACATACAAATTTTTATTTATTTTTGCTAATATATTTGGAGACCCCGTTATTATACATTGAGATTTGCTTGGATTTAGAGACAAACCAACATATTCTGACCAAACGTGTATGTTTTCAAGATCGGAATTGATTTTGCTTACTGCATTGCCAAGATCATTGGGTTCAGACGTTATATAAGCCTGTACGTCATCTGCGTATAGATGATAATTGCATTCAGTGAACTGAGATGCAATATAATTCATGAACATCGAAAATAATAATGGACCAAGAATTGATCGTTGTGGAACTCTGGAAGAGCTATGCAACCCAACACAACAAATTTCTTTAAAATAGTATATATTTCGGGGCTTTTTTTCTATAATTTTATAACAGCACAATTATTGTGCGGAAAAGTATTAAAAGAATGAATCATATCCGCATAGTCTGCTTAGTCTAGTAATGATTCTAATACACATTTAGCCATATTTGAAACATTTTTTTTTTCAAAGATATACGCATTTATTTATTACAGAGTATAAAATATAATCTTTGGCGTAGATATAGGTCAGGCTGTACAAAATCTGAAGCACTTTTTAAAAGTTTGGAAATCTCATATGCTTCCATTGCACTTTTATTAGATTCGCTTTCGAAAGTTGCAATTAATGTAGAATATTTTGTATATAAAGACAATTTAAAATTCTACTAACTGTGGGAATTTTGTTTTCGTGTTCAGTTTCTTCATTTTAAAGCCTCAAATAACATTCTGTTATATACTATCATTTCTGATAGCTGATTTATGTAGCTACTGTATTAGATTATACTGTACTATATTAGGAAGTTGATTTATGTAGCTACTGTATTAGATATTCTAGACCGATACTATTCTTTCATACAGCTCAGTAACGTATATAACCATGAGAGTTTAGAGGTTGAGGACCTCTCCGAAATTCCGATTTATTTGTACTTCGTGTTTTAAAATTACATCGACAAACTTCTGGAGGTAATTTCTCACATCAAAACAGAACGAAAGTTCCTGTGTCAGATTTTTAAATGTACATAGTTTCGGAGCTACAGGGTGCCGAAAGCGTGGGTAAATGAACCTTAGATGTTCATATTTATAACACCAGGAACAGTAGAGCTGATACATCATGGTACCCTCAAAGACTATAAATCTACTCTGTTTGAAAATGCAGATTTCAAAATTCCGCAATGGGCACGCAAGAGATTCCTTAAAGACAGTAGGGGATTCCCCAATATTTCTGAAGTAGAGGTAGGTCGAGATGAGCATGAATTAAGACTTCCCGTGTAAGTAAATATGGCACATGTCATCTTCTGCATTCAATCGGGCAATGGTATTAAAATTCTTTGATAACAAATAAATAAAACATTCGAAATTATGCAATTCTTACTCCTGCTTGTTATGCATCCACGCATTTCTTTCTCTCAGAAAATCGTTCGGTGTATGATATTTACTTAAGATATCGGCTTGGCGCAAACAAATTATTCTTTCCTAATAAAAACCGTCTTATTCATGTGCATTTTGACCCATCTTTACTTTAGAGAATTTCTGGGAATACCCTAATTCCTTTGGGGAATCCTTCGCGCGCCCATTGTGGATTTTTGAAATATGCATTTTGGGATAGTGCAGATTTAAAGTCTTTGACGGAACCATGCCACATCAGCCCTACTTTTCGTAATGTTAGATATATGAAGCTCTGAAGTTCATTTTCCCATGCTTTCGGGACCCTGTAGCTTCGAAAATATACACATTTTGAAAATTTGTCTGAGGAACTTTCGTCTTGTTTTGGTCTGAGGAATCACCTCCAGAAGTTTGTAGGTGCAGTTTTAAAAGACATTGTATTTGTTATCAAATTTCATATCCAGATCCTCTTTAAACCTCCCCCAAATCCGTGAAAACCCTTTAAAAAATTCGGGATACATGCGTGAAGGAGCAAGTATAATTCTGTATTTTTGTAATTAACATTTTCATAAGTTCTTCCAAACTCAAATATACTGCGACTTGCTTTGTCCTCCTTCAGACTCTTTCAAACTTTATAACAGTATCTTTGGCATTATTCACAGGTTCAGTAAGTGAAGGTGTTCCTTTTGTAAGAATGTGTACAACGGGTAATCGTAGTGAAATACTAATTTAATGGAATAAAGATAGCAAATAAATTATAAATGTATTAAATCCATTAAATGCCTTCAATGTGAGCTTGGGAAATTGTTCAATAAAGAAATCTAGATAATAACTTCGAACACAAATTGTGTTAATTCTTTAAAATCATGGATTGTGTTATACTTTTATATCCGTCTTCTCATACTTAATTTTTTTTTATGTTAGAGGCGAAACATTTGTACTCCATAATCCCACAAAAATGCGTTTTCCGTAAGCGGACATAAAATATAAGTGTTCCAATTGATCTTAAATAATTCAACATCAGTTGAATATGAATGGTCTTAACTACTCCCACATTGAGTGAATGTGTTGCACAATATACATAAATCACATTAGAGTATTGTTATGGTATGTCTTGAATATTTTTATATTTCGTAGCAAACTGCTGCCTCCATCTTATTCTTAATAAAATAAGATCTCGTAATTAACACCAAAATTATCAGATTTGATAAATTGTTTTCGCTAAATCCCGATATTGTTTCTTCACAACTTTCCTAACCAACATCACGTTAGGGGAAGATCTGCCAAATTGTTACTGAGCCACGTGTATAAACTGCTTCTTAAAAAATCACATACTCATCATTGACGTAATTAACAACAAAGCTTTCCCATGTGGGCGATATTAAGAATTTCATCCGCTAATGCAGAAAATAATTCAGCTGCATTTAGTTAGTAAAAAAATTCCTTAGTTGAAACTTGATCGCAAATGTCAATAATTGATTTCCTCAACTCTTCTTCCCTTATAGACAACCGAGGTAGTCATGTGGTCTGAAGCGTTAGGTCAGCGCCTCCAAGGTTGTGGGTTGGAATGCTACCTGAGGCATGGATGTTTGTGAAATTTAACAAGCGTTACCTTGTATCGTGACGGGTGAAGTCAAAAGTTACTAACATTCATTGCCCATAGAAAATAAAATTTACCAAAATTATCTTCTCTGTAATGATCTGAAAGATCATATTAGATCTTACATCCGAAACTTTTCAATGTGTGCAATTTATAATTCATATCTAATGTAACGAGGAAGTATGTTAAAGTTATTTCTTCTCTACGTAGAAAGTAACTACTTCACCCATAGATTTTAAGTGTTTTATATTGAAAATTTTCTTCGTTCTACCTTCATTGGGACTTTCAGTATTGAAATTACTACCTTTTTCATTATTGTCTAGAAATCGTCTTTTTTTTTCTTATTGGCGCTATCGATATGATTATCGAAGAACTTTTATTTTACTAGCTGTCCTAAAGGTTATTACCATATCTACCTAAATGTGAAACTACAACGCAGAATGTACAATGCGATCCTTGTCTGTTTATGAATAAAGTTACAATTATATCGGGACGGACGTAAGCTATAGTGCTGTTACTACCCTTACAATTAATTTTATATTATAACTAACAAATATATGTTTCCAAACATAGCTTAATTTTTCTTCTTCTAGTTCTTCCAAGTTCATAAAGCTAGAGTCAAGGGAGGAATATATCCCCCCTTACCTACGCCACTGCTTCTAACTTCCGTGCCCCCTATCTCCCTGGGCCGTTGCACCTATAATTTTGGTGTTCTACTTATCTATCCACAGTCTTTCAGCTGTTTTATGTCTCATTCGGCTTTGCTTGTATCAGATCGTGATCTTTCCTTGTGAGAACTCGTTTGTCAAAGGCTTACTTTCATCTAAACACACACAAACACAAAATGGAACGGAACCGTAAATTATGCCTCTCCTCCTTTTTCCTTCCAACTTTGGGACTTTAGCTATTGGGCCAGCCTGGCAGCCACTGAAGAGTAAAGCCACTAAAATCAACCTTGAGTTTCTCTCGTGTTTAAAATATCCGCGCCGCTATGAGAAAGAAGGGAGTGGGTGACCGTAGAGCCATCTTACAACAAACAGCGAACTGCTTGAACATGAGCACAGAGGGCGCTTACTTCAAAATCACGGATGATTGATATAATTTTGCATCGATTGTTCTATTACTTATGTTGACTAAACGCAATAAGTAGCACAGTACGAACCAAGTTAAAATATGGTTCTTCATTTCTGTGAAAGTCCGAAGCTTCTACTTCATTTCAACAATGTATAATCAGGGGTGGCATTTGCCTCTATTTTGATTAATTTCTTCTGGGAAATTCGATTAAGGATTCCCCGATTTCTATGAAGAATATAACTCATCAGATCGCTCCTTTCAGTTCTCAACACTCGTATGCACTATATTGAGGTTCCTATGCTGAACATTTTTCGAAAAAATATGATAAAAACATTATATTTCGGTTAACGTATGGGAACCCCGTGTTAAAATGAACGAATTTTAGCCGCTCGCCGCGGCCAACTAAGCCAGGCTCTTCTTTTGTGGCTTTTCATATAACTACTGTATATTACAAATCGACCGAATCCTAGACCTGGTGATCCGGTCCAAAACTTAACCTGAATGACCCATTTCAAGTTTGCTTCACTACCTCTTTTACATTAAACATTTACATCAATCTGTAATCTGCTTAATCACAGCAACAATTAAAATTCTTTTTAACACCGCATTCATTGCTAAGCTATATTAAAATTAATAATTTTACTTTGTTAACGCAGAGAATGTATTACGCCACGTAATTACTAACATCGCGGTACAAGGCTACCAACATTCCCATGCGCAATGAAAAAGAACTGGATTTTTTAACAAAAAGAAAAACTAGTCAATAATCTTTTTTACACTGTCCAGAAACCATCCAAATTCCATGTTTTGCTTAAATTCAGTACATTTCTGATATAATCTGTTCACACAATACCTGCGTGAACATACTGTATCAGTGATGTAGTGAAATTTAGCAAAACATGAAACTTGGAAGTGTTTTCTCGTGCTAAAATTTAAAAAAAATGACTGTTGATTTTGTGTTTTAAAAAACTTCAATTTTATTTAATGTCTTAAACAACTTTGGCTCAGGGTAAAGGAAAACCATAGAACAGCAAAGATCGAAAATAAAATGAAAACAAATGCACATTCGTGCACGTTTCTCCTATTAACAGTTTCATGTGTTAATGATATTTTCCCCTGATATGTTCAATATAAACTCTTTTAGGTTCTTAACCCATTTTAGCCGTTTTAGAGAAACAGGGCTCGCACTTTTGTGTAAGAAATGACTGAAACAAAATTATATGTTACAATAGTGATGTTAGCAAGTAAGGAATAAAATAGGTTAAAACCTAAGAATCTGGGCTGTAATAATGAGGATCTACCAGCATATTCTGAACTGAGTTCGAAACTAGTTGAATATTATTTTCTTCGTTAGATGCTGCGTTACTGCGCTATCATTTTCAGATTGGGGGAGGTGCGAAGTCAAATTGGGAGGTTGTAAGTGGAGTTTTGCAGGATTTCTATCGATTTTCACTTTAAAACATTTTAAGTTGAGAGTGTGCACTCGAAACTTTGGAGGGTGCCACCCAATAGGGGAGTCACAGATACATATGCTGAGTGTACCTGCTTGTGGCAACTAGGATTACCAGATCTAATTAATTACATTCTTTCCACTGGGTGACTTGAACAATTTGTTGTAATGCTTTTAACATACTCATATTTCCCGGGGTATATATATATATATATATATATATATATATTAATTTTTATTATTTTAATAGTTTAACCTTCAAAACTTTTGCAAATGAAACCTCCCCACCTACTAAAGTAACAAGACTACGATCAAATATAGGGTGTCACTTCTAAATAGGTGAAAAGGAAATATTATTATTTTTATTATTTTGGGAAGGTAGTATTTTTTTAATACCTTCTTATATGTTGTGGTCTGTGTGAAATAACACAGAACTGTTTAAAAGTAAGAAATGGAATATAGAAACAGAAAAGACTAGAGGCCGCACGTGTAATTACTTTCATGGTAACCATGAGTTCTTGGTTCTTTTATTTCTTATTATAATTATATTCCTTTTCCTTCTCATTCAGAGCAAATGTTGTCTTAAAGAAAGCACATAGCAGCAGTCTACATAAGAGTGGTCTCTTATTTTTACTTGAATAATCTTGATTTTGACTTAACCAGTCAGCCCTTTTTAACACATAGGTCTGATGTATGTAAAATCTGGCTGGTGTCAGTTTTGAATTGTATTTTTCCATTAACGTGTATGTACTAACTAACTAACTCTATGGCTTAAGAAACTCGCAAGTTCATCGCCGCAGTTGGCTTTGGATTTTATCCTGGGCAATATCAAGCTACGAACGCATCATGAACACATACTTCTCGAAGATCTCTTCTAATAATGTCCTCCCAAAGATATAGTGTACGTCTCGATAGACCAAAATATATGTACGGATGCAGCATCTCTTACATAGTAATTCTATGAAAAAATGCAGGATATTTCTTTGAAGAAAAGAAAAATCGACGTGAGGGGGTAAAAATTTCACGGTTGAATTTTTCCCCCCCCCCCCCCACTGACCAAACTATATGTGCAGATGCAGCATCTCTTACATAGTAATTCTATGAAAAATACAGAATGTTTATTTGTAGCTAAGGAAAACCGACGTGGGGGTAAAAGTTTCACGGTTGAATTTTTACCCCCCCCCCCCCCCATTGACCAAACTATATGTGCAGATCCAGGATCTCTTATATTGTAATTCTATGTAAAAATACAGGATGTTTCTTAGAAGATAAGGAAAACCGACGTGGGGGGTAAAAATTTCACGGCTGAATTTTTACCTCCCCCCCCCCC
>JAGDQP010016134.1:2108-26863 GCA_022664845.1 Lepisma saccharinum | reverse complement strand
TACATAGTAATTCTGTGTAAAAATACAGGATGTTTCTTTGAAGATAAGGAAAACCGACGTGGGGTGTAAACATTTCACGGCTGAATTTTTACCCCCCATTGACCAAACTATATGTGCAGATGCAGAATCTCTTATATAGTAATTCTAAATCTTATATGTAAAAAGATTTATCATTTTCTTTTATGTTCACTGAAACCGACATCATCCTGTGAATATCCCGTGAAATTTTTACCGGTGGGGTAAAAATTCGATGGGGGTAAAACTATCGCGTTACACCGGGTAATCAGCTAGTTCTATAATATGAATGGTAATATTGCAATACTTTTACGAATATTTGATTCCAGGTGTCAGCTGCTCAGAAGGGAGTGATTGATGTCCCAAACATCACGGTGCAACGACTAATTGTCTTCATGGGCTGTTTGGCTAGCTTAGTAAGTTACCTGTTTGCTATGACAATGTTTCTATTTTTATTCCTCTTATTGCAGTTGTATTGCTACGTTTTAAGTAATTTTAATGAACGGGAATAAGGTATCCTAATGTATTTTCACATGTAACGACAGTATTGTTATCGGATAAGACTCCGATAGATAGGATAAATTAAAATGAAATGTGTTACGGTATCTTAATTTTCATCTTAGAATTTTATAAGATATCGAAAACGACATGCAAGCTCATATTCTCAAAAAACAATACAATGAAGTGAGGCACTATTATATGTACCTGATAATATCGTTCGCGAATCGAAGATGCCATCAATTTGGGAACAAAAGCCTGCACATCATATGTGTTGTTGACTTTTATTTGTTTTAATTGCAGCGGAGAGCGTTAATGGGATATTAAAGTCTTACGTCGCATCCGGTAGGTTACCATGGTAACCTGCCAATTTTATAGTCTAAACAAGCAGAGCAGTGGATTTTTGGTGTTCCTTAGACGTTCAACAATTCATTATGGTTTTGTGCTTTGTACTATATTGCAATCATTACAATGAAAGAGATTACTAGTACGTATTACGTACGTACGTACTAGTGATAAAATGTATAATTGAGTGAGTTCAGCTAGGCCTAAGTATGTTTGTAAAAGATGCCGGAAGAAGCGATAATGCTTAATGCTGATATTTCTTGAGAAGTAAAAATATTTTAGTAATTCAGTTCTGTAAAAAAAAAATTGATAGTGCTCAATATAAATATATATTTTCTTTGAAGTAAAATATTTGAATAATTCAGCTAGGGCTAAGTGCGTTTCTAAAAGATACCAGGAACCGATAATATTTAATACTGATATTCTTTGAGGTAAACATATTTTAATACGTATAATTTGGCCTTTTGGTTGCTACTGGCATAAATTAAATAAGAAGTTAATGTCAGAAACCGCTACATACAGAATCTTACACGCTAATCGCAGCGATAAATATTGCGTTTCTATAGCTCTTGTAATTTGTTTAATTTTACATTTCAGGAATACTTTGCGAAATGCACTGAATAAAGTATCTACTACGAACGTTGGGTAAGGTTTACTTTAAGTACTCCAAAATCTATGCTTTACAGAAGAAATGTAATGTTTCCACCGTGTGTGAGAGTCTTGAAACGAAAAATATAGCAGACTTTCTATCCATGGAAATATGAAATAAGAAAGAAAGACGAAAAGTGAGACTGTTTAACAGCTTCCGCTTTCATGCTGAGTACAGGTTTGAGTATTAAAATCGATGTGTATCGCCTAATCAGAAAAGGGAAACGCGACTTTTTCCAATCCGTCTTCGCTTGTTCGACAATTTGTTCTTATTTTTTTATAATACAGGACATTCATAAAATGAAATTATGCCATGGGCATTTCGTCGCAGTCCGCCATGTTTATCCTGAGTTTTATTTATTAGCGGTTATATTGGGTGTCTATGTACGCAAGAATATTTTTCCTTAAAGTATGTGGAGGTTGGACAAGTTGATGTAAGTGTTACTGTGCTTACCCGAAACTGGATTCGTTACCTAATCTTTTCTCCTCAAAGGTTCTGATCCTACTCTCAAAATATGTTTTTGTGCCAGTTAATACAAGCTATCAAGACAGCACAATTGAGAAAAATATGGTCCACATAATGGTACGCACTAGAAGGGATACCAGAGCACCTTTATGGGCTACGATTGGACAAACATTAATCTGGAACTGTTACTACTCGGCAAATTAACACCTTATTCATAGTGTGCAAAAGATTTGTTGGGTAAAGTTCACTTTAGGCTTCCCAAATTCTGCTAGCTATTCAGTTGCATGTATGCTTTGTACCACGCATTACCTTACAAAAATTCACACAGACACTTTTATAAACAGCTAGCAATGAAACATGGGTTGCGAAAAGCCATGTCATTACTATTTAGATACGTACTAGAATTGTTCGCCACATGCAAACATGGCGGCATGAGGAGAAATAGTAATGACGTCATTCCGTGTTTTGAATGTCATGTATTTTTTTAAAAAAGAACACAAGGACAAATTGCGGACTAAGCGCAGCAGGATTAGAAAGAT
Organism: Lepisma saccharinum; assembly: GCA_022664845.1. Lineage (NCBI taxonomy): Eukaryota > Metazoa > Arthropoda > Insecta > Zygentoma > Lepismatidae > Lepisma > Lepisma saccharinum. The sequence goes on along the minus strand of JAGDQP010016134.1, from coordinate 24,352 downwards.
CGGGTTTCTTTTCTCTCATTAGACCTATACGCGATACACATCGCCTTTCACACTCAAACCGGTATTCAGCCTGAAAGTAGAAGCTGCTAAATAGTCTTACATTTTGTCATTCTTTCTCGTTTCACATTTCCAATACTCGAAAATGTACTTTATTTTACGTATCAAGAATCGAAAAAACGTTGGAAACATTAAATTTCTTATGTAAGTTTTAAATTTTGCGGGTACTGAATGTAAACCTTACCCAACTTTCGGTGCATTTTGTAAAGTATTATTTAATGTCGCTACGATTAGCGTATAAAATTCCTGCATAAAACTTTCTAAACCTATTTTTATATGGGCCAGTCTAGTAACTTTGTACTTCGGCCCGTCACGATTCGTCCTTTAGCACACCCATTCCCCTGCCGGGACCTTCGAGCCGATGACCTACCGCCACAGACCGCTCGTCCACCCGGCCGGCAAGATTCCTGTATGTAGCAGTTGTTTGACATTAACTCCTTACTTAATTTATGCCAGTACCAACCAAAAGGCAATAAGATACATATTAAAAGTTTTACTTCAGAGAAATATCGGTATTAAATATTATTTCGTTCCTCCGGCATCTTTCACAAACGTACTTAGCCCTACCTGAATTATTAAAATAATTTTACTTCAAAGAAAAGATAGTAATATTAAATGTTATCACCTTCCTTTACAAAAGCACTTAGGTTTAACTGAACTATCAAAATATTATTACTTCAAAGAAATATCAGTATTGAACATTATCGTTTCCTCTTACAAACGCACTTAGGTTTAACTGAAAAATTAAAATATTTTTATACTACAAGAAATATAAGTATTAAAGCATTATCGCACATAGACCTAGCTAAACTCACGTGATTACACATTTTTTCGTTTGTTTCATGCGATGTTGCCAAAGTTTCATGCTTGTTTGTTAGACCTTAGTGCGTTTCTAAAATATGAGGACAGAACTGATTACCACTTGGACGTGTGGCATTAGACCATGGAGGCATACATAGAACATTTGTAGTGAGTGCGGGAAACTTGGTGAATCCCAACATTTTTCATGTATCAATCATTATTTTATGTGTACAATTTTTGAAAATACAGTATTTTGAAATCCGATGAATCATTTGTAGTAACTCTGTATTGTAGTGTGTTATTAGCAGTATTCGAAATGGAAATTTAGAAGTAACGGTATATTTCCCAAGCAATAACGCCAGCTATACCGTCTAACATAGCTTTTTGTAGATATAAAAAAATAAAAATAAGTACAGGTATAAGAAGAGAAATAAAAAGAGGTGCCGGTGTATCACTCATCAGTAAAAATGGGAAACAAAGACCATGCCAATCTTGCTGGTGTTCGGAAAACATAAACATGTAATCAAATTATATGTTAATCTATTTATCTGTCCTCGTATACGTATGTGTAGTATGTTTGAGGATCACCAATGCATCTCTCATCCATAATACATAAAAAAAAATTGAGACGGTGGTTGGAAAAGGGAAGTATTTTGGTCTGTATGCCTTTTCTCACCGATCAGTTCAAGTGAATCTTGGCGTATTGTTTTATGATCTCTGAACTTACTGTTAAAAAATTTTAACTCCAGAGGGCAGTAGAGCAGTTTCAAATGACGCACGTACATGGATTTACATACGGGAGACAGACCGACTGGCCCAATACTATTAAGAGGATATATTAGGGAAGGCAGTTTTGCGATTTAGCTCACACGCGGTTCATCACCTACTTCAATATTTGGACAAGAGATGACGCAGTTGTAATTCGAATTCCCAGAAATTCCCTATGCAGGGAAATTTCCCTCTCTCTGCAGAAGTGCTTTCTTACTAAGTGAGTGTGATGCAGGGCGGCACAGACTGAACTTCGGATATCCTCGGAAGCGTTCAACAGAACCTGACGATGACGTCACTCGCAGGATAAGCACTAAGGCAGCACGATATACAGCGTAATGAAACCTGTACTTCACATTATTTCTTCTTGTAATTAATGAACAATTTACTCAAATATTTTTTCTCAAGGCCTATAATTTCAGGCTCTAAGTATATAGGGGTCTATGTATATAATTTTTATCATAATATCGGGTTACAAATATGTGCTGATTAGACAATAGAGTCTACGGAGTTATTCTCGTACCAAGTCTATAACTTGGAAAATATTTAACTTAGAGCTTTGGAGAAAAAAGAGAGAGTATAACTGCATATGCGCAATTGAATTATGATACTGGAAACCAGTGACGTCCAAGAAATATCTCTGCGAGGTATCAATTTCAGAATTTGTAATGGAAAGTACAGTAGTTTTTCATTTAATTGGATTGGAATATATACAAAAAACAACTTGTTCGAGGAAATATTCTGTTTTATATTTCCTGCAGTTTGACCGCTCATTTTGATGGCACCATGTCAGCAGTTTTGTCCGTCACCAATAACTCAAGAACAATTTCAACGCTAACTAACTGATTCCCTACACACTTTCCAGGCTTAGGACTGATAAAATAGTTTAATTTCTGGATTTTGCAGTGTTTAAAATCAATGGACATTCACCTTGTCAGTATGGATATGATTTTAATTTTCGTAAGGATTACAATGAACGCTCCTTTAACCTTTATGTCCTAATAAAATGAACAGTTTGAAAACCCTAGTGTTTACATTAAAACTCTTAAATAATAATAATAAAAAAAAAGCAGCTTTCTGAGAATTGTAGAGTGCAGTCTGAAGAAGGAAATGGTATACTTCTGAAACTGTTACGTTTAAATTTCTTTTTGTTATTAATTAAATAGTATCAGCCTTGTCATAAAGCTGTGTTTTTCTTTATTAATGTTGTTGTAATATCTAAAACTCTTAATGTGGAGATATTTAAAAAAGACACACACAGATGAGAAAAAATATTATGTGGGATCATTATGAACACAATTTTTGTTATACCTATTCAATTGCTTTGAATGTCAATAATAGTTCATCATGAATTCTAGTAATGTGACCATTTTCTTGCTTTATTGGTAATTCCAAGACTTTCTTTTATTTTCAAATTTAAATACATAATTCGAATGAAAGTTCATGTTTTGGCCTAACGTACAACTTTTTAATTTACTAAAGGAAGCTTTGCACATAGCAAAGTAATAATATTTCTCATTACTCCGCATTTTGTACTAAAATTTTCTGCAGGATGGTACGAACGAAATGCACTTTCCATATCTTTTACGGTTTGAAGGAAATCCTGGCTTAGTGGGTTGGTTTTTAAAGTTCAGTTCGCGACATTATATCTATCCAACTTTTACAGGACAGGAGGAAGTTTATCAGAACGAGATGTAAGTTTGAATCCATATGATGGCATTTGTGTGCTAAATAAACCGCTAGATAACAAAGTATTTAAATTTGATTTGAATTTTGTTTTAGGGTCTTTAGGTAACTTTGACTCAGGCCGTATGGATGATTACGAGAGAATTGGTGGAATGAAGAAAGTGTGAGGAAACGGGAGAAAACTCACACACACGGTGTTTCTCTTCCACAAAGCCCAGATTGCATGAGGTGGGATCGAACGGATGACCCCAAGCACCAGAGGCAAACGCTCTACCACTGAGCCACCGCATAACGAAGTCCTTTTTCTGAGCAATCATCATGGAAAGTGGCAAGTAACAAAGTCCTTTGGAAACCTAAAATAAGTTATGTCTTCTGTCTTTCTTGTTTGTTTGTTTTTTTTATTTTATTTTTTACACGAAGCAACAGCACTTTTGCAAGGCGTCCTAGTAAAATATTGTTTTACGTTCGTTTGACAATTGAGTACCTACTACGTACGTAGGCTGAAACTTACGTACACTTTAATAGGTCACTGAAACCACACTAAAAGCAAAAACCACACACACATATTTAAAGAATAGCAAAACCTGCAATTACATCCCAGATTCACGTGAAACTTTCAACCCTCTCAATGCACTGACATCGTTTACTTCTTTCCTGCGAGTGACGTCAGTGGTTGGTTCCGCCTACGACACATGGCGATTAAAATAGTAAATACAGCGGAAGTCGAAGAGCGTCTAACGCTATGAATTTGAGAGAGGAAAATGTAAAGATACATGACCGTACCTAACCTTACCTAACATCGTCGTGTTTACTATCTTAATCCTCATTATGATTTGAAACGTTATACAATGAGTTTGAGTGTTCTTTGCAGGATTTACATTATAGAAACAATTTGGAGGGTTCTTTCAAGTTGCTAATAATAATAATAATAATAATAATAATAATAATAATAATAATAATAATAATAATAATAATAAGTTTGGCAACTATTATGATTATTTTCCAATTCACATCACATGTTAGTCCCGAGCATAACTTATAGGCCTACTGTATAATAATGTATAATTGAGCACAGGTTGTTTGCGGAGTTCATTGTTCATTTGAGGAGCAAGCTGTTCAGGGAATTCATTTTAATTACATTCTCTTTTAATTAATTTTCTTTATTTAATTACACTTTTGTTCACAATTGATTCTAATTGTCTGCAAAAGTTTGACTTTGTAGTGGTTAGATGGCTTAGGTAGTATGAAAAAATGTTGTATTTACTTGGTGGTGGATTGCATAACGTCTAGAACTGCAATAAGCTATAATGGAGGCCATTTTGAGATATGTCTGTTTGAGGGGTTGAAAGATGGAAGGGGTTGAAAGACAGAACAATTTTAGCAATTGTTTCTTTGGCTGTATCAGAAACTCTACCAATTGGAAAAAATTCAATATTCTAAGCTACCTGGAAGTGCTCTAGCTTTTTGATCATCAGTCAGTTAGTGAGTGGTAAAAATATTTATGTTTGGAAATCAATATCTCAAAAATTCTAAGGGATGCTTTTATGAAATTTGGGAATCTAGGGTACGGGAGGGGGGTAATATATATACAAAATTGCATATATGTAGTTCAAATTGTTTTTGAGTTATGGGTGGGTCGAAAGTAGCTCGAAATGGTCCGTGTAATATAACACACGACACGGCAGGTGCGTTTCCGAACTTGGCCTGACACACTGCCGTGGGGCAGGAGACCATGGGGCAACCGTACGTACTTAGTTTTAGAAGGATTATTTATCCATTCTAAAGAGACCCAGAAGCGTGCAATTTGCACCTGACTAACTTCAAGCATTCTTCTTTTAGATAAAGCATGTTTCATTTCAATAATTTGAAGATTCTGGCAGCAATAAATGATAATTAAACCAATGGGGAAAACGCACTTTTACCCCGGGTCATAGGAGCCTAACACATATAAAAAGTAGGGGGGGGGGGTAAAATTGGCCAATAAAGGTCAAGTGAATTTTTAATAATGATAATTATTATTATTATTAAAAATAATAATTCTTCGTGTCAATGGCTTTGAGGATAAGCATAGCTTCAATGTTTATTTGTATTTCTGGTCTACAGCAATCATGGTTGCTGTTCGTATGAAGTTGAAGAGAAGACGAACCCCGTTGAACGCCCTACCCGGGAAGGAAGACTACTGGTGGAACAGGGAAAGTTCTCTCTTGTATTTGTATTAAGTATTTTCGTCGTTGTATTAAATGTTTTAGTGCTCTGAGAATATTAATTGTTTTCTGCCGTGAAACATAAAATAATTTACGTGTATGTTTGTGTGCAAAATGTGGATTATTGTTTTTGGGAGTTTCAAACCAAATATAAAGCTAAATGATAAATCAATTTCTATCTATCTTATTATTGTAGTTACAGTATTTATTTACAACTTTGTATTAAATGGAAATCTGTCCAAAACGAAAAAAGAACGGACCCAACACTTCCCGTTTTATACAAGTTTCAATAGTGGAAGCTGAGAAATATTAAAAACCAAACCAATCGGTGTAACAGATGCCCACAATATTCCGCGCCCCCTTCTGGATCCCCCCCTGATTAAATTTCTAAAACACTCATCTAAAATTGGTCTATGAAATATTTTAACGTAATTATAGGGACGAACAACGATTGAAAAACACCTTTTTCCTTTTGCTTGAAAAAAATCACTCAAAAGACGGGCCATCGGTGCCATTCTGAAGCCTAAATACAGTAGATTAACTATATTTACCTGCTCTTTTAGGCTTCTAAAACCTATAAATAAGTTTTTGAGAAGCCTTATAGAATGGCATGGTAACATTTTTACTTATTGAGTGACAGAGCCATAACCATAATTTTCTGTGACAAACTAGGATCGCCAAATGGTCCAGAATATCTTGGAAACTACACATGCTACGACAAACATATCCCTATTCAAAGTTGCTCACCTGATAGGGGGACACTATATGGTGTTTGTTGTCTTTGTTCATGTAGGTGGCGTTGTAATCGGTTAAAATGCGGGTATCTTCAGTTTTTCAAAATGGCAATGGCAACACCCAGTTTCAATTGCAAATTAGGATTCTACATGTAAAAATAAACTTCTAGAGGATCCATTTTCGTAGATTCCTTCTAGATGGCTTAGTAATCGATAAAAAATGTTTCGTGAAGTTATTACAATACGTTATAATGACAGGTGCCAATATGTCCAAATCTAGGCATGTTACCACAAACATACACCAGATCAAAATATTTCACCTTGAAAGGAGATACTAGATGGTATTGTCAGTACCATGTAGGTGGCGCTGTAATCGCAGTGTCATATGTTTAGAAACAGCAATTAGACTTTTTGTCAAAAAATTTAGACTAACTTGTTTAAGTAAAAAATAGTTTAATATAAATCGCCAATAAACAAATTATTACAAAGGTTTTCCGTGAAAGACATACCTTTTGGATATTGTTTGCTTCCCCGAAAGTGGGGGGATGATACGTTTCCCCCCCCCCCAGTCTGAGAAGTAGGGGGGAGCAAATGACCCCTTTTGCCCCATGACTCAGGTGCCTATGCCCCGGGTAAACATAATTCAATGATTAACATCATTGCTTTATTAACATCAAACGCGTCCTAACTTGGTAAACCAAAATTTATATTTACATCCTGTGCGAACGTCTGCCCTTACATGGTGTGTGAACTTTTGCCCCTTCCAGAGGTCTTTACAGAAAACAATTAGATTCATCTAGCTCCTCATGCCACACACCAAATATTACAGAACATCTAGTCAATTATTTACTTCTGTTCATTTCTTATAAGAACAATCCAAAACTAAATTTACTTCATGTTCCCACCAGGGTGCGAAATCTCTGCGAACAGGGTTGCTGTGTATTGTGTAACCAGTTTTATTGACGAGATGACAATGGACACACGCAAGGAAGTTATTCTGCTCGCTCTGCTAAGACACCGACGGAAGAAAGAACGTAGGCAGATATGGGTCCACGCTTTGGTAGAGAAGCGGTATCTTGAAGGAAATTTTTTTGTGCTCTGTCCACAATTGAAGCAAGATGAATGGAATTTTTAAAATTATTTCTGTCTGTCTATCGCTTCTCGTAGCCTTGTAATCAAGATGTCCCGGGTTCGGTTCCCGGTGGGTACACGAGTGGTTCGGATCCCAAGTTAAACTGTAGGTCCCGTCCTCAGGACATCATCATCCCATGGAAGGCAATGACAAGCTACCATGAGTTCACCTTGCCCAGGGATCTTCGGTTCAAAGACTTACCTATCGTCAGAACACCTATCATCATCATCATTAATACAATGTCGAGTAAATAAAATGTATAACAGAAAATGATTAAAGGAAATGTACTACGTCTTCAAACCGATTTGCCGAAACACACTTCCGGTGCGTCCGGAATACTTTAGTTTATTTAGAGTGTGTAATGATTTCTGCTTGTACAAAAATCAGAAGAAATAGCTGTTTATTAATTCCGTAGATATATGAGAAACGGGAATATGATTCACTTTCAAATTTTCGACGTGAAACTAATACAATTTCTTGAAAAATGTATATCAGTAATTATTCTTTTAAATGATAATACATCTTCATAACAAAAAAAATAACTTCTTGTTTACAACTCTATGAACATTCATATCAGCATTTATGATCCAACAAGAAGATTAGCTTTGAATGCAACAATTCAATAAAACCACGCGAGAGTTGTCGGCTCCGCTATCGGCCCGCTCTCGCGCGTATGTAAAAGCACCCTAAATAAGATTTTCAAAGCGAATCGAACGAGTCCGAAACAAGTCATTAGCAAGTATTTTCCCACAGGTTTCAGGAAAGACCGTGCCATAAACACATTCTCCCCCTTTCCACCCTCTTGTCACCATCGCTAAGCGTCGGACCGCTCGCTGCACGACAGTAAATTCGCTCCAAACATATTTTTTTTTTCCTAAAAGCTGGTCGTGGCCATCTGTGCAACAAAGGCCAAACTATCAGTGAAGATTTTTTAAACAATTTCTCATGAAATTTCATGATTTAATAAAATACACATTAAGGTTCGAGGCAAGATTGTGCTAAGCAGAAGCAATTAATGAGAATCATTATCAAGAAGACTTATTCACAAAGGATGTAAGAAAAAAATGACTACGATTTTTTTCGTTTAACCATTCGTGACAAGAGGAACAACTCCTTCAAATATTGCTTATATTGAGGATGTAATATAATCTAAAGTATAGCAAGAGTAAAAAATGGAGAAAGTCATATGTAGGTTGATCCTTTCTTATTAATCCATCCAAAGGTGATTAATATACGGTAATTACTTTCAGAGATATCATGTTCTGAAAGAACCCCTGTTTCCCTCTCTCTATCCCATCAGTGAAATACGCTCTTAAGCTGGGTCAATTTACACCAGCTTATGCGATTTAGTGATTGCTCTGTACCTGTTTCATAGCAACATTTATTGAGCGAATCCCTTGATTACCAATAGGCACAGAAGCTATGAAACTGAATCAAATGAACCGTGTACGCGCTAAACTGTAATAGATCCATAGTGGTATCCATTTACACATTGTCTTCACTGATTTAATAACAAATCAACCTTCTTAAATTCGGCATAAATGACTATTGAGTTAATTTTGCGTTGGGTTAAATTAGATAAATTTAAACATACTTTGCACCATTTACATTATCAATTAAAGTGTCATTATTAGGTTAGAAACTTCCTTTTGAAAATTATTGATTTCAATAGTATCGATTCACTGCTCCAAGTATTGGTGATTTGAACCGTGCGAAAGTGGCGGCTCGTGGTTGAAACAGTAGGTGAAGTTCTACCAAAGCATTTATATATAAACACGCTTTCATATTAGCTACTGGTAACAGTTATCCTGAATATCCAGACTTTACTGATTTATTTCTAATGTCATTTACTCATATTACTCAATGTTGAGCATCCTGCTGGATTTCCCCTCCCCCAATACAACATGCAATTATTATTTCATATTGATCTCCTTAATACTGATTTTCTACCTTCCTAAATAATACATCGTTTCAGTCAATTTGCTACTTCTCTTCAAAATGACCGCACCTTCACATGGCTGTGCTAAGCACATTTATGATTGAAATAGAAATAATACTTTTCTTGAGTTTGTAATTAAGTAATTTTTCAAACAGTGAAACTCCATGGGACTTTTGGTGCGTGGGGTCCCCGGCTTCTGCCACGCGGGCTTTGTAGTGGACAAAGGTCTTGTGCGTGGATTTTCTCGGGGAGTCGGGGCTCTTCCGTTCTTCCTTCTATTTTCTTCATTCCACAGATTCTCGCATTATTATCCATTCGGCCAGAGCCAAAGTACGTTTTCCAAAGGCCTTGAATATTCAAATTTAAATGTAACTCCACAAATCAACTTGAGCATTCTTTTTAAAACCTTGCTTCGTGTTCTCACGACGTATTTCATGCAATTTTTAGATTTTTTCTTACTACAAATGTATGGTTCTCTTTTAGAGTAATAAAGCATTTATTCAAAGCTGCACATGAGGAGAGAAATGCCCAAAACTAGACTACATTTTGGTATCGTAATTTCCGTTCGGTTCCACATCAGAACCTTTAATTTTTTTAGCCTTTTCCACACCACCCTTAACACTGAGTGAATTGGCATGTTTTCTTAAACGCAGTATTTCGAGAAAACCTACGACAAAATTCATAGAAATGATTTGTCCATCAAGCGTTGTTTCCATGAAGATAATGAAGGAAATAGTAGACAGAAACTCAATCTGATACAAGGACGTTTCGTAAACTTCCCTTTTATGTCATTTTAGTACTAATTACTTCGCTAGTCTCAAAGAAATACAGTAGTTAACATCACACAATGTTAGTTAAGTTTGTTTCCACAAACACCACCCGGGACACTTCCCGACACTCCGTGAACTGAACAATTCTGCATTAAGTTAGTCGACCACCGCATCCGTCGTCAGGTTAATGAACTAACAGGCTCTCGTATATTAGGTACAAATCTACAAAAACAATCTATTTTTCTATTCACATTAAACCAACAGGTTTCATTTCATACCTTTTCACACAAGCTGTTACTGCTAATTTTGTTACCTCATAATCTGCTTAAATATCTGTCCTAAACAATTACTGATATCTGTATCATTAGACCACATTAACTGCTAATATAAACATTTTAATCTGTATTATGCTCATGGTAAAGGTTTAGGCAGTGTTCGATTTGTTATAAATTACGAAAGGGGATTATAAAACTAATATTTGCTTGTAACTTTCAACCTACTATCTGTTTGAGTAGAAATATAAAGATTTATTCCTGGTTGGGATGATATTCGGAATCAACTACCGGGGATGAAATTCTCACGCACCAGGGAAAATTCTGGAGGGTTTTGTCAGTATCTGCTTGAGCGAGTCTCTCTAGCTAGTTAACTTACTTCGCTATTTTCATTTTATGCATTGAATAAATATTAATATTAAAATTTCTTCATATAAATAATCAATGCATGTATCTGCAATATAAACTTACACGATCATTTTATCACCGACAAGATTTTTAAACAGTCTTTAAAACCTAATAGTGAAGATGCGACCAATTAATATACATAAAGCTTTATAAATATAAATATTTATGTGACTAATATAAAGCTAATATAAATATTTGTCACTTATCAAATTTGTATATACTCCGGATTATGACGAGGATATATTTTACTTTTTCCGTTTAAATGGAAAATCGTGGCTTTAATATTTGATGGACCAATTAACTCCCATACTTGGCTTCGATTTTTTAAATTTCATTTTAAGGCCTTTAGTCAACTGTGGCTCAGACCGTATGGATGATGATGGAATGAATTGGTGGAATGAAGAAAGTGGGAGAAAACGGAAGCACCTCGAGAAACCCACGCACACGGTGTTTGTTCACCACAAAGAACACATAGCATGAGCAGGGATCGATCCGACGACCCCAGTACCAAAGGCGAGTACTTGGCTTCGACATAGGCTCAATCCGATACTTACATCTGATGGTACTAATGATGAATCTAGAGGGTGGGGCGAGAGAAATCCCCATTGGAGCTTCAAAATTCTCCAGGGAGTTTGTTATGAGCCATAGCAAAAGATAAAATATTGTTCTTGAAAGTAAAGTTCCTCTTTTAGCGCAATTCCTACCCCACCCCGAAAACACCTCCTGAATTATCTGCATTCAACACTGAGTGAGAAGATTTCAGCGACGAGTTACATTTACGTTGAAATTTTCCTAGTTCGTCCGGAACATTCGTTTGAATTTTTCCCCTTCTTTTTATCTTAAAAGCGTGATGATAGATCAATTTATTAGGTTTTAAAATCGTACATACTTTAGCTAAGATGCTAAGCATCCAATTTACTATATATTTCCAAGAAGTAAAATCTGGATTATACATCGTACAGGCGATGAAATTCCTTATGACCATGGTAATTATCATGTAGTTTCCAGCCCTGTCGCAACCATTCATAGTGCTGGTAAGGTGAGATTTGGAGAAAACAATTCCAGAATCTCACTATGCATTGGGCAGTGAATCTCTTGGAAAAAGCAAAACAGAACTCCACAGGCGCCACAGAGTAGGAAAGATAGGAGTAGGTCTCTGCCAATGCTAAGTTGCAGGCCGCTTCTGATTGTTCAGAATGGCCTGACCGGGAAGTTCACCTTCTGCTACAAATAGTGAACCTTAATTCCGCTCAAGGCTCAAGGTCAGTACAAAAGAAGGAAATCCTAAATGCTTCCTTTCCTTCCTTCCTTCCTTTTGCTGAGAAACCAAAGGAGCCTACTTTGCAAGGCGGATGGCGCCTTCTAGCATCAGTATTGTGAATTACTTGCAGGCAAAACTATAATAAAGCGAGTTGGTGTTATTCTTACTGGCATTTTATGATATTTATTTCAGTATTTTTGAAACTTGTGTTTTCTTTATTTAATTAATGCAGAAATAAAATAATAGGTGAAGTACAGCTTCTCCAACTTCACCTGCAAAACCGCCGCTGCCGTGCGCGCATTAAACGGAACGATGAAGTGAGTATAGCATTAATTATACACGAATAACGAATTTCGATATTGGAAGATCAAACACTGTACGGAATTAGTAAGGATTTATTTAAATACGTTAAATTCAGTCGACTACTTTTCATAGATATCAATATTGAGCCACTATACCTATATACCACTGTGTGAAGTGCCTTTAGATCTCGTAGATTAGGATGAGAACTGCCATTTGTAACAAATTAATAATTTTCCACTGAAAGGCCGTCTTATTGAGAGAGAATAGTTTTCCCAAATATTCGTCAATGCAGTCGTCACTGTTGTTTAGATACAAGGAATTACCATACTTTTGACAGGAAACATTAGTAGTAGACCACTGTCGAAGAAAAATAAAGAAGTATATTTTCATTTGTTGATAACATAAAGAAAACGGAATGGGAATACTATGTGAACAGTTTCACCCTTTCCTTATGTGGGAAATCTTCACTTCATCCAGAGTTTTATGATTAAATTTGGTAACTACATCATTTTAGTTTTTTTTAATTGTCTAGGCATATTGAACAGTTTAAAAATTACCGGCATTAATTACACTGCAAAAGAATACTGTTTTAAATGTTTTTGAATAATTAATTAATTAAAACAATAGTGAAAATGGCCTAATTGTTGAATTTTAAATAACTGTCATAATGTTATTAAATGTTTTAATTTAAATTTTGTATCATTGCTGTTCCAAGATTTAGACTACACGATTTAATGATTATTCTTTACCTGTTCAATGATTGAAATCGGATCACGAGGTGAGGCTTGGTCCCAAGATTAGACTTGGTAACACAACGGCTCGGTTCAAAATTTGACCCGGTGACCCGGTGACCCGTTTCAGTATTTGTTCAACTACGCTGCGTCACTCACTGAAGTACATTTCGTGGCATCAACTGCACGTTGCTGTCCGCTGTTAAATCTGCTAAAAGTTGGTTTTGTCCATCCCCTCGTCTTGGTACATCATTGATAAGATTTCCCCTCAGCTCTACTGCTAATGGTATTGGACATATCAAGCTGTAAAATTTATTTTAAACGCTTTCGACATCTTGTAACTCCAAACCGAGACGGAGTACCCGACGAAACCCACGCACACGGTGTTTGTCTACCACAAAACCTACATGGCATGAGCAAGGTTCGAGCTGAGGATGCCAAGTACAAGAGATCAGCGCCCTCCACTCATCCACCGCGGCCATCTTGTATTTATGTATCAATTTGCTTACATTATATGGACTGAGCAATTAAGAATAGCAAGCCCTAACATGTCTTCTATTTCGGAGAGCTACTAGGAAGTTAGCAGTTAAGGATTCAGACAGCGTAACATCCTGTTTTGCTTCTGGTAAAACTAAGGACAATATTATCCAATTTCCTTGGTCAAGCAGTTATTGTAACGGAATTTGGATCAGCATTATTGTGGTGTGCCACGCAAGTCAGAGTCCTACTGCCTGCCATATTCACAGAGTTCTTTCAGCTTCACTGTACAAGTGTTTTAATGGTAATAGAGAGAGACATGAGGTATACAGTCGGCTTGCTCAGGATGTAATTTGCAGGGGTGGATTTCGGCCCTGGCCGGGACACGCTAAAACTTTCCAAAGAACTACCTAGTCCAGCTGTATTCCGATGTACTTCCATTTTGTTCCGTGGATAAACAAAAATTACTTTACAAAATTGGTCGGATTAAAATTTAAATACTGCATCAACTAACTGTTAAAGTTATTAATACATAGTCCGTGACAGTGCCAAAGCTCTCACAAGCATTGTCATATCAGCCATGCTTAGTGCTTGCCTAAGGTGTCTTCCTGAGAAAGTTCTCCGGGGAATAGTTGTACAGCTCTGAAGGTGCTGTTAAAGTCTCTAGTCGATTTTAAACTAGGTTCCATAATCTATTACAAGTATCCTAACTATAAATAGAATTCCCCCCCCCCCTCCTACCCTGCAAGGAACATTTTAGTGACCTTGTCCTAGCATAGGGTGACCATATTTTTTTCAGTGATTCCAGGGAGAATCGGGGTAATTCTACTTCTTCCTTGTTGCAACTGTAAAATTGGCTACCTTTTCACTTCCTCACCACCACCATTACATGAAAGACTACTCCATTCTTAATAGTTTTTATCTATACTACTTGAATTTGGGTTTAGAAATGAATGTTTTAGTCAATCAGAAAATTCCTAATACGATTTTAGAAAAGAGAAATAACAAGTGTACAGTTCAAGGATTTTGCGAAAAGGTAGAGACAAGGGGGTCGATCCCGGGGGGGGGGATTTGGGGGCCCTGCCCCCCCAAAGTTGAAGTGGGCCCCCCATCGGGGGGGGCCAAATAATAAGGTGAAGTCGGTTCTCCTATTTCTACAGTATATGGTCATTCGTTTTCCCTTTCTACTAAGTTTATCTCCCTTTGGCACATCTATTTCATTGATAAATTTCTCCCTGAAACTCGTGTGCTACAGTACTTATATAAATTACGTCACGTATAATACCCCTCTCCTGGCTAAAGGAGATAATTCGTGCATTGCTTGTGTTGTTTCTGGAGTTTCGTGCATAACATCGATAAAGACCATTTAGAAAAAAATAAGAAAATAAATAGAAATGAAAGAGAAAATGAAAATGTATTTTCTGTCGTTTAACGCTCAGAACGCCAAGATCGGGTCAAAATTAACACATACAATCAAAATATTATTTTTGTCCATTAGTCATTAAATGGAAGAGTGATATTCGATGTGTACTCCGCATACTGTCAGCAATGTAATCACTTCATTTGCAAGAATCAGAATACAACAGATACGGTGTGCTTTACATGTGAGGATGAGAGAGGAAGGTAGTTTGATTCTGATAGTTTTATATGTGTAAATAAGTAAGAGACTCACGGTACCTTTATTTTTGTGCAGCCATGAAAATGGTTACAAGTGTAGTATCTACTTGAAAAAATAAAATATAATAAATAAATACAATACAATGCAATAAATACAATACAATGACTACACCCATACTCTAAAATATCTTGATTTTGAAAAAGTACTTTGTTTCATACGAGAAATTTACATGCGTCGAAAATGACTCATCTTGGCGTTCCAAGGGTTAAGGATAATTCATCATGATTTTGTCATATATAAAGATAATTTAAGAAATAGAAATATATACAACAAAAAATAAGCGACAAGAATAACTCACACAAAAGTAGGAGTAGACTTGCACTTGGAAATATATCCTTAAAACTGCTGTTTGGATGCAATTATTGTTTACTGTTAATACCGTAATTTTGAGTGTCTAATACAACATATAGATAGGGAAACTGTACACTGCGGGTAAAAAAAAAGTATTTGGACAAGTTCAACAAAGAGGAAGAACAGACTGTATCACACGTAAAACATGGCCCATTTCGAAATCTCTTGCCCTTTTATGATAATTTGGATGCCTTAGATAGAATACTATAGAACTAACTACCACTCGATACACCTGTAAGGTAACAGACAACGGAAAAGTGACGACTACGTAAATTCATCGCAAAAAAAAGTATTTGGACAACCCTCATACTACTCTCGAAATAAATGTTCTGGGTATCCTTTAGTGTACAAGAGCAGTCCACGTAGTGTACTGAAGCAATCCACACGGTGTCAGGTAAGCCAAGCTTGTTGGACAGTCATGCTTTACCGTTAGATACATCATAACGAAACTTAAAACAGAGCACTTATTGAGGAATAGAATCAGTTCTGCCCAACCAAGACAACTAACTGCCCGGAATGAAACCTACATTCTTCATTCTGTGAACAAAACTCAAAGAATTACTGCTAAAGATTTGGCTACTTCACTCGCCTATGATATGTAAGTTAAGGATAGACCATAAACAATCCAAAATTCATTGAAAAAATTGGGACTTAGAAGATGTGTATCCAGGGTATGAACACTGGCCACTCCATTAGTAATTACACAACCCCAAATCAGAACAGACTATCCAACATTTTTACCAGTTGAAGCAATGTTCTGCTTTCTGAAAGCTTCATTCTTCTTTCGCCAAATGTCCTAATATCCATAACTACAATATAAGTTTATCTTAGTCTCATCCTAGCAAAAAAAAAAAACTTTTCCCAAATTCCCGGGCCCTCATATTTTTTTTTATTTATTTTTTTGAAAATTAGAACTTCTTCCTTCTGCTTTCTTCTGACATGTGTGTTTTGTTTCTTGCTACACATCTTCTGAATTCCAATTTTTTTGTTCACATCTACACATCTGTAACATTAACTTGCATATCCTAGGCAAGTGAAGTAACCACATCTTTAACTATAATTCTTTGAGTTTTGTTCACAGAATGAAGAATGTAGGTTTCATTCCGGGCAGTTAGTTTCCTTAGTTGACCAGAACGAATCCCCAATAATTATTCTGTTTTATGTTTCTTTATGATGTATCCAACGCTAGAGCATGGCTTTCCAACAAGCTTGGCTATGTCTCAGTCCCTTTTACCTTCCACACGTAATTTGAAATTAAAGTGAGCAGTTCCAATGTTGTTCAACTCACTTTATTCCCCATGCTGCTTCTTTATGCCTGAAACGGTGTGGAATGCATCAATACACCATGCAGAGTGCTTTTGTACACAATAGGAACAAATATAACGAACATAGATATACAGTCAGGAGCAATAACCACTCGCATTAGTGATCACTTTCCAATTTACATGTTCACATCAATAGGAATAAAAAACAAACCCGGTTTGGTAAAAATATAGTTGTTCGCGATTATTCAAAGATAAAACAAAAAATAAAAGAAACCAACTGAAAATTAAAAGGAGTATATAACTCAACTTGTCCAACAGGTGCCTTAAAAATACTTCAAACCACAATAGAAAATTATATACGGGAATGTACGGTAATCAGAAAAGCAAACAGCAAATATGTAATTAAAATTCAGCCATGGATGACTGTGGCTATACTTAATTCTATAAAGAAAAAAGATGAGGAAAAGGACCCCAAAAAATCCATTTAACTTACACCTTCGTGACAAATATAAACAATACCAGAAGACATTAAAGACAGTTATAGAAAAAGCTAAAAATGACTACCACATGAATGTCATGTTGCAAATGGGAACTAACACTAAGGAAAAATGGAACATCATGAAACAGGCAATAAATCTTAAGAAAACAGTAGAAAATAGTGACATTAACATTGAAAGGGAATGTGGCCAACTCATTACGGATCCACAAAATGTCGCGAATGAATTCAACACATACTTCACGGGTATTGGGGAAGACTTAGCAGCTAAAATAAATATAACGAATGATGATATAGGGCATAGATTGAAAATGAAACAAGCAACATTGTTTCTTAATCCAGCAAGCGAAATTGAAATTTATAACATTATAAAAGCATTACCAAACAAAATAAGTGTTGGGTACGACAATATCAATACCAAAATTATTAAAGAAACTGCGACAAAATTAGCTCCTGTTCTAAATCATATAGTTAATTTAATGTTTCTGACCGGGCGCTTCCCCAATTCACTAAAAATAGCCAAAATAATAAAAGTTTTCAAGGGTGGAAATAACATAGATAAATCTAATTATCGGCCTATATCTATTCTCCCTATATTAAGCAAAGTGTTTGAAAAAGCTATATGTTCAAGAATGACGAGTTTCATTGATAATCACAAGATTATAAAACAAGAACAATATGGATTTCAGAAAAACAAATGTACCCAGCTTGCTGTCAGTAATCTTTCAAATTATATATCTGAAGCCCTTGATGAGAGCAAGTACGTAATAGGGGTATTCATAGATCTAAAGAAAGCATTCGATACTGTAAATCGTAAGATATTGCTTCAGAAGCTATATAGTTATGGAATACGTGGTATTGCTTACGATCTCTTCAAAAGTTATCTGCAAAATCGAAAGCAATACACTTATGTTAATATGGCGACATCAAACTTAAAAGCAGTAAATTGTGGAATACCACAGGGATCTATCTTAGGACCGCTACTATTTTTGTTATATATTAACGATTTGCCGGAAATTTTAAGTGAATCAAAGTACCTGTTATTTGCAGATGACACAATTATATTCAAGAAGGGATCCACACTTGATTTAGTGCAAAAGGCAATTAATAACGACTTAGGAAAATTAGAGCAATGGTTCAAAATTAATAAATTAACGTTGAATATTGCAAAAACAAAATGTGTATATTTCAGGAACATTCATAAAACAGAAAATATTAAATACTATCCGATTTCTATCAATTCCGAAAACATACTCACAGTTTCAAATACAAATTATCTAGGTACATGTTTCGATGAACATTTCACATTGGAAAAACACTTCATAGAAATAAGCAAAAAAGCGTCACTACACATTGGTTTACTGTTCAAAATTTCTCGGGTGTTTCCCGAAAATGTAACTAAGATATATTATTATGCTTTTGTACACCCATACCTTTCGTATAGCATTGAATCATGGTATGGGAACTTAAGTAAACAATACAAGCGAAAATTATTTGCATTGGAAAAGAGAGCAATTAGAATAATCAAAGGTGCAGACTATCTGGCGCATGCGCGTCCTCTATTTGAAGAGCTTCAAATAAAGACACTAGAGAAACTCATTTGTACCTAAGTTGCCTAATGTACAGGATACTCAATAACAGTGTTACTTTATTATCGTCTCGAGTAACAGCTTTAACACACCCTATAAGAACAAGAGCAATAACAAACAATCAGTTAACAATACCTAGCCACGTTTGAACTATGGATTACGAAGCCTCACATTTAGTAGTATTAGTGTTTGGAATTCCTTACCCTCGAACATAAGAACAGCAACAACTTATACAGCATTCAGAAGACAAGTGAACAACTTTCTACAACAAAACCAAACTGAATTGTAAAAATAGTACATTTTATTTAGTATATTGTCATGCAATTTTTATATAATTATAATCTTCACAGATGTTTACATTTAATTATTTAACCAACTTATTTGTAGTTTTTGTATAATCATTCATATCATTACATTATTATATAACCACTGTATTTTTTTCTTTTCGCCATTTTTGTAAGAAATTAACAATTATTGAGAGGAGGAACCATGAACAGCATTTGCTCGGTTCCACCTAAATTTATGTAATCTGTAAATTCTATACTATTATTAATAAAATGTATCTGTATCTATAGGCTACCAAAAACATTTATTTCGAGAGTAGTATGGGGTTGTCCAAATACATTTTTCCGATGAATTTATGTAGTTGTCACTCTTTTGTTGCCTGTTACCTTACAGATGTTATTTCCACAGCATTCTGTCTAAGGTATCCAAATTATCATAAACGGGCAAGAGATTTCGAAATGGGTCATGTTTTGCGTGTGGTAAGTCTGTTTTTCCTCTTTGTTCAACTTGTCCAAATATTTTTTCTCGCTGTAGGTGAGACCGAAGCTTCTTGAACCATGCCTATGGAGATCGAGAACCGAGAATTAAAAGAAGAAAAACAATATTTGTCCAATAAAAGAGTAGCGCGGCGAAAGAGTGAGCCGGACAGAAAGAGAATCACATTTGGAAAAGCTGAATAGCTCCTCCAAATTTATGTTATTTCTTAAGTTAATTTTCTAGTAATATCAGAAAATTTGTCCTAGTAGTTAGAACATAATATGCTTCAGTGAACTTTTTTTAAACGTTGTAGAAACATTGTTAAATCCTGTAATAGGGGAAAGCCTTCATAATGGCTATATGTATACTTTGATAGGTGTTTTTTTTTTTATGAATATACAATATTTGGCAAAATCTGAATTGGATTTGTATCATATATGCCTTCTTAGATCCTCATCTGGCAACAAAAAATATCTGACTGGGCCCCGCCAAAGTTACAGAGAAATCGGCGCCCTTGGGTAGAGAATACAAAATTAAAATCCCTTAAAAGAATATATTTCTCGTAGCCCTAGACAGAAGTCGTTCTCGAATAAAAACAATATTTATACCGAAGAATATTTATTCTTCAAACCGGGGAGACAAATAGCCGGGGATAAATGCCTTAATCCGGGGAAACTCCCGAAAACGGGGTGTCACCAATATTCAAGCAGCATATCCCACATGTAATTTTCAAGCACAGGCGGATCAATGAGTGACCGTCTTTACTTACTTGTTGTTTCTACCTCGTGTAAACATTTCTGAGTGCTGGAAACCTTGACCAAGGTCAGAGATATACGCAATATGCAAGAGAAATATGCTTAAAAGCTATAAATAACAAGTCATATTCAAAAAATGGTCAGCAACAAAAATGCCAACTTTCTCAATTACTAATTTTACTTTCTGATAGTTCTCAATTTATAGAATGTAACTACTTGACTTGGACAAGCGAAGTACTGGGCACAAATACACTGTGTTTCTCTCCCTACAACAAAACAGGTATTAGTGAAAACTTACGAAATGCCAAAGAATTTCCTCCCTACAAATAACGCCCTGGGCTTCCTTACACCTGAAAAACTGCTAGTCCTTATGGCATGTGGCGAGCTTGGAAGTAGATGCTTGCATGACCGCTAAATGTAACGAATCAAATTGTAAAAACAGAGTTTAAAAAAATTAGAACTCGAAACTGAGTGCCTTCCAAATGCCAATCCGAAACCACTTGACCACGGGTTTCAGACTGCTTCAAATGTTTATTCATTCAAAACATAACACAACAGGCAATATGCCTAATTACAGTGCTTGCGTGTACATGATAGTAATTACAAGATACAAGAAACAATCATATTACTTCACTTGCAGTTCTTTTAAATTCTTTGTACGTCATTCCAAATATATCTACATTAACTTTAGGTTCAATTTTGTTGTAGAAAGCACTCATTCTCCAAATTGGGGATTTATATATAATTTCAGTCCTTTGCTTTTTGCAATAGAATGTCCCATTATTACCTAATCTAGTTTTAGTGTTCGGAACTTGAATAAAAATTTTCGGAATTAAATCAATACAATCAATTTGATTGTGTATTAATTTGTACAGAAATATTAAATCATTTAAATGCCTTCTTCGTTCCAAAGTTTGTATATTAAAATTGCTCACTAATTCCCTGTATGATATGTATGCAGGATATAATGTGGTTTTTCTATACATTAGTAATTTCAAAAATTTACACTGGATTTTCTCTATTGCTTTAACATATTTCTGAGTGTTCGGAGTCCATATAATACAGGAGTATTCTAGCTGTGATCTCACGTAAGAGTAATACAATTTTAGAAGTGTTGAGTCAAGATGGAGATCCTTGCTAAAACGATAAATATACCCAAGATTCCTATACGCATTGTTAGTGATCATTTCAATGTGACGCCCGAAGTTTAATTTTGGATCGAAAACAACTCCAAGATCTTTAACAGTTTCAGGTTTCGATAGATTTACTCCATCAATCGAGTAGTTGTACTCAACATACTTTTCTTTCCTTGTAAAAGATATGGAATTGCACTTTTTTGTATTAATTACAAATTTATTCCTGTCGCACCACTCTTTGACATTATCTAAGTCCTTTTGTATTTTGGCACTGTCCTCAATTGATTCAATTCTAGCGTATAATTTCAGGTCATCCGCGAATAAGAGAATATGGGAGTTCTCGATACACTCAGATATATCATTAATAACTAAAAGAAATAATAAAGGGCCGAGGTTTGAACCTTGTGGTACTCCGGACAGTGTCTCAAAATATTCTGAAATATAACCTTTAAAAATTACTGCCTGCTTACGTTTACGTAAATACGAACTTAATAATTTTGTGGTTTCCGTAGAAAAATTGAAGAACGTAAGTTTGCGTAGCAAAACATCGTGATCAACCAAATCAAAATCATCAATGTTAAAATCATCTATAAAATAATAATAATAATAATAATAATAATAATAATAATAATAATAATAATAATAATAATAATAATAATAATATACATA
>JAGDQP010016133.1:29134-41177 GCA_022664845.1 Lepisma saccharinum | reverse complement strand
TGTTGCCACCCCAGCACAAACTTATATTTTTTCAAATGGCACTACGATAACTTTTAAAGTAAAATAAAACTGTGAAGCAAAATACCACCAATGATACAAAAATAAATGCTCAGTGTTGCCAACTTTGAGAGATACAAAGGGTCAAAGTTGGAAAAAGGAGGAATGAATTGTAGCTGAACGGATCACATTAGATCAAAAATATTTACACGAAAAGAAAATAGGATATGGTCTTAACAAAATGCCAAAAGTAAGTTTCACTACGATTAGCAGTGTTACCACACGAGACGCCGAAAGAATGGGAAATTTACAATCGCTATTTACACAAGAAATGTCCCCTTGAAAAAAGTCACGAAAATAACTAGGTAGACTCTTTGAGGGTCTAAAATTGCAATGGAATTTATTTGGAAGTGATATCACAAAGCGTTTACAAGTTACAACAAAAGAGGGAAAAGCTGGCAACACTGGAGGGACATTTTTTATCACTCATGCAACACTGTAACCCACACAAGGTTGCCAGGGGTATGGCGAATCTATCTTTCCTGCTAATTGCCAGGATGTTCGCTCGCGAGCTTCAACGATTAGGGTGTAGTAACTCCTTCTCCTATTCGATATTTAGATTATAAAACGTACACAAAGAAGATATAGTATGTTAACATGGCATGAGCGAGATACTTTGTACGTGTGTATAATAAAGTACAGTTGGTATAATTAAACACAAAGCTTTTTAGCAAGTAAAGTTTAAGTACAGTTTCAAAGTGAGTATTTAATATGTATTAAGTGTGGAGCAATCGGTAGAGCGTCAGATTTCGGAATTTTTGATAATTTGGGCAGCACTTCGAGTCCCCGTGGTGCCATTGGACTTTTTTTTATTGTTTTCTCCGTAAACATAAATGTTCCATATATTTTATTATAAATGCTGCTTATGATATACGATATGTACTTGTATTTTGGATTTAATATTTTGAAAAAATACACAGTATATTGGAGTAACAGATGCGCTTTTTTTTATTGTAGTGAGGAAATATGATCACTGTTGCAAGAGATATTTGTTGAATGACGATAATAATGTTATGCACATGGATCGAAAGGTATAGTAGAAGTGGTGCATAGCGTTTCTCTATGCCTTAACACGTCAATAAGCTCTTCTAACCAAATATATTTTACTGTGCCGAAAGAAGAAAAGCGAAGAACGGCAACAAGAGCTTGCATGTTATATGAATTCTGAAAGCAGGTAGTGCCATCTGTGAGCCATCTATTGAACTACGTATTGTACGAGGAGAGACAGAGAGACGGTTCGAAAACCGTTGTGTTAAAGGTAATGTTTGTTGTTTGCGTCACGTGTAATAATAAAAAATAATATAACCTGACTTTGGCAAACCGATTTATGTGCAATGTGTAAAATTTCTAAAATACGTATAATGCTTGTAGTTCAGGAAATAGGCAGCAGATAACACTACCGACTTGCAGGTTCTAAGATATGTAAACGGCTTCAGCAAAACATGCGTCATTCCTATTCACCATCTACTGAATTTGGATATAAATTTGAAACCATTGTATCGCATTCACCACCGCAATAAACCTGGCTTCATATCTCATTGTTAGATTTGAACCCAATTTAAACTGCCAAGGTTGGATTTCGATTCACCTAACTGAAATTAATTTGATTATATCAGTGTTCTTAAACTTTAGTACAGTACAAGGGGCATCAGACCCTCTTCGCCCTTTGCCAGTCATTTCTGTGTTTCCTATATGTGACTAAAACAAAAACGTTACTAATTTTTTCTTATGAATAGGTTTTTGAATTTAAAAATATATTTTCTTCAAGCGTTATTGAATCAGTGGTTGATATTATAGCATGAAAGGTGAGAAATTTTATCTAGTCCTTATAGTTTGGACAAGGACAAAGGATTTGTTTTTTACTTTTTTTTTATTATCATTACGTTCCTTTTAAGCTAACCGTTGGACGTGCTGAGTAAATTGGTGACCTAATCTGGAGTGCATGTTAATTAATGCATTCGATTTTATTACCTAAATTAACTTAACTTAACCTAACCATATGTAATCAGTTTAGATGATGTTTGCATCCTCGAAATTTATGTGTCAAATTAGACGGCTTCTCATTTGGAAAGCGGTAGGCCTATTTAGTATGTTGAAAATTTTGATGTTTCTTCAAGGAAATTCTTGCTCGGTACTGAAGTTTTCTCTTACTGTTTTGGTTCTCTGCAACTAGAAATCTGCCGTTCTGTCGGCTATATATTTGCTTCTGCATATTTTTTTTATTGATGTTCGAACGAAGGAGTGAAAGAATACGGTTGTGGTATAATAAAGTTTCGGTATTGCGGATATGTAGCATACAAAATTATCATCTCTGTTTTACCTACTTCACCCTGCATGAAGAAAATGTGTTCTGACTAACTGTGTTATTCTTTCAACTAATAAAACTAACGTTTGAAAATGCAATGAATGTTATGATAGTGATTTATCCTGATAGTTGCTTCATCTGGTAGATTAATTAAGTATAATAAGTTTATTGAGATTAACTAATTAATTTGTAATCGGATAAAAAATTAGACTAGCTTTACTGAATGTTACCCATGCTCTAATGACAGTTTAAGTAACACTTTCTTTCACTTTTAAAGCGTCCTCTTTCTACGAGCTTTCTCTTTCAGGGTAGTTGAGAGTTACAGGAGAAGGAAAAAGAATGTTTTCTTCCGCAATGGGATAACATTAATTATATGAGTGATAACATCAATATGGCTTACACTCGTCCCGTTCCGTTGTTCATAAATTGAAAGCTAAAGTGACATTCTGATGCTTTGGATAACCACCAGAAAAAATCTTTTTGCATAATACAACAATTCCTCATCTTTTCTCTTATTTATATCCTACCACATACTATCAAAGTCGTACAGAGTTCTAAAAAGACCTAAAGATTGTAATTTTCTGACCCCCGTAAATGAGTCCCATTTGGAACTTTGAATTTTATTTATGGTCTTTAAGCATCTAATACTCAGGTCGGGATAGCTGAGAGGAAAGGATTCGAGAAGGTGTCGGCCAGGGCCTACGTTGAAGGTATCATCCCGGTATTTGCCTGGTGAGACTAGGAAAAAACTGGAAAAGCCTGTCAGGACGATCAGCCGCTGGTATCAAACCAAAGACCTCCTGAAAGCTACGCCAACGTTCTACCACTGAGCTACGGTGGTTCGGTAGTCAAATTTCGAAGTAACGTGTTTAAAATGGCTAAGGAATATTATTAATTCGGAGCTCCTGAATTGTAATAACCTCATTGCCCCTATCTTCTTAGTTTTTCCATACTTCTAATCTAACCCAACCAGGCCTAACCTTATTTTACCTCAGCTAACGTAGCATATAGAATCCAAAGTTTAAAAAAAAGGTAAATGGCACTGTGGCAGCCCATTAATTTCCAGAATTTCAAAATCACTACACAGTATCAATTCATCTCTCGCTGTTTATGAACAAAAGTGTACGTACACGACCTAGTTTTCTTGGTGTCCGCTGTGGCGCTACTTACAGGCAATACAACCTACGAAGCCGTCAGCTGGTTTCTTGGCTGTAAACCGAGTTGTAAAGCTGGAAAATATTATAGACATGAACAGAACAACGATTTTTTTGTTAACTATCCCACAAAAAATGGAATTGTTTCTTAACCTCAGTTTATTAAAAAAGAAATGAAATTCAACATATTCACAAGGAACACTACAAATAATTAGCTGTAAGAACAATCCTTTACTAACGCATCAATTTACTTGATAGTGGCTTTCAAGGGTTTATTTGTAGGGGAGGAAAGGGGGAGAAAATTTCCCGTCACTTCGTGTGTTTTACCTGGCACCTCACTTACCTGTTTTCCTATAGGGCGGGAAAACACTTTTCACAAAATATTTATAAAGCAATTCTTTCGTAAGGACATATTACATCTCGTAATGTTTGACTGCAAGTTCCTTTTTTAAAAGCGGAAACTGTATTCAACATTATTCACGTACCACTGATTTTCTCGTCATATGACCGCATCAGTGCTATCCAATGAGCTCTATATTTAGCCATACTGGAGTGTTTAATCGAGTCAGTCAAAGTGAACATTTAAAACTCTATCGTCCACTTCCAATCTAATCCAATATGGACCAAATTTTCAGTCCTAAATCAGCTTTTTATGCTTGTTATTGCTGTGTGACCCGTTTTTAATTTATAAATTAATTTTTAAATTATGAGCAGCGACGGTGCCTGGGTAAAAGTGCTGGGGGGGGGCTACAATATTACATCTGAGGAAGTCGGGGACCCCACTGAAGTTTTTGACAGTGAACTGTCAAAATAAAGAAAATTGTGAAGCTAGAAGGGGACTAAGGTTGATTTAGGGGACTTCAGTTCCCTATTGCCTCTCTGGCGCTACCTCGCAGTATGAGATACTGAAATACGCATGTAAATAACACATCCTGTAAATATTACCCTATAATTTCTCCCTCCCCTTTCGGTGACAAATAAACCTTACTTCCATTGATTGAACTGACATGACATTCAAAACGAGCTGGTGAGCTAAGGAAGGGACCTATAGTTTCTGGTAAAGTGAGATGCGATACACTCCGTTCATTGGACCTCGGCGGGAACTGAACCCGTGACCACACTCAGAAAGCGAACGCGCTAGAATGACAGTACCTGAAAGCAGAAAACTATTCTTATTCTTAAAATATTTTAAAACTATTTCCGGAAATACTGTATTCTTTAAATGATATACGCCACATTTTCAAAATGTGTACTTAATTTTTTGGGGAATATTTTAAAGCATATTTCTAGTAGTAGTCATATTTTGAAAATATATGAATACTGTAGAAAAATAAAGTTTTATATTCAGATATGATTTTAAGATGTTTGGAAATATTCTTAAGTTATAAGATTTCCATTGTTTTAATGTAACGAAAACCTTTTAACATGTCCAAAATATAAGAAAACATTACATAGATATATAAAATTATTTTTGTGAGTTATATTAGATAATAGAAGCTTTTAAAATGTGTGGGAAATACTAGTACTATTATGAACTTTTTTATGGTTTTAAACTATTGTCGAAATGTTTTAACAACATATTTGGGAAATTATATGTGATGTAGA
Organism: Lepisma saccharinum; assembly: GCA_022664845.1. Taxonomy (NCBI): domain Eukaryota; kingdom Metazoa; phylum Arthropoda; class Insecta; order Zygentoma; family Lepismatidae; genus Lepisma; species Lepisma saccharinum. The sequence goes on along the minus strand of JAGDQP010016133.1, from coordinate 36,056 downwards.
AAATATCGTGTTTCCTTATTTAGCACAGGAAATATTTTTAAAATATTTCTCTGCTGTGCGGGGAATAATGACTTCGCAATACTCAGTTACAATGTATGGTTTTCCAAAGTAGGATACTGCAAATATGAGGAAATTGTAAAAAGGGAGCAATACAACAGAAAAGTTCTCCAAGCGTAGTTGGCCAGAAAGTGATACGCTTTCTTTAGAAAATGCGTTATCTATGCTAGTTCTTTCGAGGGATAGCACATAGGTAACATTTGACTCATTTCGTTTGTATATCAAGGTCATAAAGAGTTGAGTCGCATTTATTTTGGATGGGAATGGCACGAAACATGATTTGCACCTTGAACTCTTTCGAACTTGAAATTCACAGAAAAACGGTAGATGCTAATTTCATTCTATATAGTCCTATATGTGAGAAAGAAATATATAATAAGTATAATGCGATGATATAGGCATCGTGATTGTCGTAAAGTACTGAGGTTAGTTGTTGTTTAAGCCAAATGAGCTTTTTTGGTTGAATATTGTGTAGTGTACTAAAGAATGTTAAGTTGAATTATATTTCATCTGTTTCAGCGGCATACTAATTTCACACAATTTTAATCTGCTACTTAGTGAATAGTATACTCTAAGGTTTGTTTTTTAATTTCTTACCATAAACCTTCGTTTCTTAAGCATTGTTCTGTAAGAATTCAAGATTTTCGGAAAATTAATCACCATAATTTCATTATAAAAGAAAAGGGACTTTTGTGAAACTGTTGCCTACACATGTCGCACGTGAACGATTCATATGAAAACTTTTTTACTTAATTACAGTACAGTAAACCTGTTAAAGTTACATTCAGTTACATGCTGATAGTTATTTTCTGTCAAACTGTCCATTGCCTGTAAGTAGCGCCACAGCGGGGAAAAGATCAACTAAACTTGTTCGCTGCAATACATGCTACGAGTACGAAGTGGGAAGGCGCTAAGAGATCGTAGCCGGCGATGCACCTTTCAGCCTATATGTTATCTAAAATTCAACCCATGGAGCCTCTTTCTGATAAAAAAAAATCAAGTTAGCAACCGTTTTATAGTGATACTTTTGCTGTCCTTTTGCGATACATATCCATGAAAATAGCATTCATAGATAGCTTTTCTCCTTAAAATTCTTATCCATTTGTCACTTTATAACCTATATATTCTCCTCATATGATTCAAACGGTTCCACTTCATAGTAGACTATGTGCCTATTTTAATTGTTTCAATATGGTTGCTATCCTCCATTATTAATTATTAACTATGGTTTTATTATTAAATTATTACATTAAAACCGCTATTCGTTCACGTAGGCAACACTACATTGTCAGAGAACCGAGGAGTACACTGTATTCACTAGAAAATGTTATTATTTTCGCATGTCTGAGCATTGAACACGGTTACTTGTTGAATATATTAATTTTGTATAGCTTATATTATTTTTTTAGAATTGAATATATAAGTGTTCATTAATTAACATTATTATATGTTTATTTTCTGTTATATGTTCGTAATAATGTACATGGTATTCGCTGTTATTGTCAGCTGAACTTCACGTCTGTTCATGGTATTTGTATGATCATACGTGGTATTGGTTCGCAAATACAAGTCTCGTGAATTGTTTCGTGCAACGTTTTTGATTAATTAGCTTTAATTTTGTTTTTTTTTAATATGAATACTATTTTTTTTACCGGTATGAAGTGCAACACAGTATTTTTTAACAGCTCAAGATAGGGATTTTATCAGTGTAAACCATATTTGTTGTATTGTATATGGTTGTCAAACACCTTCTTTGCTCACGGTATTAATTAGTTTCTTGTTGTTTTAAAATTTATTTTCATTATGCATTTGAAGTTTTATGTTATTTATTCTAATTGTTTAATGATGTAATTGAAGTATATTTCGCTGAACATACATCATTATGTTAATTGTCCTTGTTAACTTAATTTTGCTGTATCTATATACTTAACATTACATGAATTAAATATTTGTTATCGTCTCTTTTAAGTGAGAGATAGCAGGAGAATAGATTTTATACAACGGTTGTATCTTTTAGAAAGCCAATCTTTTAGTGGAATAACTATTCCTGTTTTTCGTTTAGGTAATTGAAAGAAAAAGGATAAGTGATTATGTGAGCTTGCCACCACCATAGATTAATTACAGAGTTGTTAAATCAAACGCTTGAGGGGCAGTCAACAAGCGAAATTGAGTAAGACAGCCAATAGGGCGCGAATGATGTTAATGAGAGAGGGTCTTTAACGATTTTTTTTAGTTGAATTTTGTTTTGTGTTTTAACTCACAGAGCGTATAAATTTAAAGCCAGATTTTTTTTGTTATTTTTTTACACACAATGGAAGAGAGGACATAGAAGAGGCTTCCTTCAAGTTTTTATAATTATCTTCCCTCAACCTTTGGTACTAGTTTAGATTTTTCGTTTCTTTTTTCTTTTCCTTTATTGTCTGTGTGTTTCATCATGAAAGAGCGAAGACCACAACAGCTTTATGATTAGTGGTGATGAAATTGTGTACTACAGTGGAATTGGACACACAATATGGGTAACCTCAATTTTACTAATGGTCTCTTATCGGACCAATATGGGTAACCTCACCGCAAAATGAGCAGGGTCAGTAATTTGACCATACATATATTGGAAGAGATGGCACTGGAGCAATTCATTTGCAAGTAATTGGCATGTCAAGCACTGCATCAAATTCTCAATTTCGTCTTCTAGAAGGCGAATGACTCGCTCGTTGCATTCCGTATTGACAACAATGACATCGCACACAAAAGTCATAAGGCGCACGAATTATTTATTTTCATCTGACTCACACTCACGAAACAGGCAATAGAGTTCTTTTCTTGGACTGAAGTGGCCGAAATTAATTAATTTTCATTCTGCTTATTCCACCAAATAAATTATTTTCATGATCTTATCCTCCACATCTCCCATGTGCAGTTCGCGGCGCGTGCGCATCAACTTTACCTTTTACTTTAAATTACATATTGAAATCTATATATATATTATTATTATTGAACAAAATATTATTATTGAAAACAAGAAACTGTTTGCAAATAATTCTCATAAGTTATTCAAGAATTGAAGGTTCATTCCTACGACCATCAAATTATTCAGCAAACTTTTATCCTGGCATCTAAAACTTTGGTAAACCTTATTTTGTATGGGCCATTTTAATATCTTTTGACTTCGACCTGTCTCGATTAGGTGAGCCCAATGCTTGTTAACACCGACAAATATCCAAACCCCAGACGGAATTCGAACTCGCGATCCTAAATACTCTGTCCTTAGACATACTACATCGGTCAGCAACTTTCATCCGAAATAGTCGATTTACTCGGAAGATTTAGTCGAAGTTCTATAAGTTACATGTTTGCCTATTGTACCCTCATTTGGATTGTCGGAAATAACTGACTTTTTGCTTATTCAGATCAGTCCTATGCGTTCTAGACCTGCAGATGGAAACACTGTACCGGACGATCGAAAATCCGTATTGATCCTAAATTGGTGCAGGTTTCTAATATTCATTTTCATTTGCCTCCCTGTAATAATACCTAGATGGGCAGAGTTCACTAATTAGGGGATTTTCTCTTGTTCTATCTTTATGATATGGTTTATTAGTTTGCATGGATGGGCTGTTTACCAACCCACATTAGCTGACAGCGTGGTAAGTCAAATGTCTGCACTCCCTCCTTTCTTTACACATGATGGTAGAAGTAAGGAAACAGCTTCGGAGGTAATCATTGCCCGGAGGACGGAATGAAGCTGACAACGGCAGCGGTCATTCCGCAGAAATTCAGAGGGTCAAAATGCACGGGTTTGGGCTGTACACTGCCTGGACACCGACACGGCAACTCGAACGGACCTATACGTGGCGACTCTCAACTGTCAGTCACTTGCAGGAGAGAACAAATTAGAAGAATTGCAGAATGAAGAATCAAGGATTAAGTGGGACATCATAGGAGTATCAGAAGTGTGGAGGAAGGGTGAAGAACAATTGGAACTACCGTCGGGGCACACTCGGAATTTAAAGGAACAGAAAATGGAAAACCGACAGGCGTTGGCTTTATAATTAATAGAGACTTGAAGACACGGATCACAGAAATTGAAGGAATTTCAGATAGAATCGCACGGGTAGTAATAAAGATAAACAAGAGATACAGTATGGAAATTATACAAGTGTATGCTCCAACAACGTAACACATGGAGGAAGAAGGCGAAGACCTATACGAAGAGATACAGAAGATTTTGGATAGTAGCAAATCGCATTACAAAATTGTAATGGGAGACTTCAATGCGAAAGTAGGAACCAAGCAGAGCAGTGACACGAAAGTGGGAAACTTTGGATTTGGCAAAAGAAACAAGAGAGGAGAGAAATTGGAATTCTGAGAGGTAAGTGGAATTCTCAGAAGCCAATAGACTGTTCATTTCCAACGTCTTTTTTGAGAAATAACCCCAGTGGAAGTGGACATGGAAAGGACCAAATGGGACCATAAACGAAATAGACTACGTTCTATCGAATAACAGGGAAATTCTGCAATACATGTCTGTTCTGAACAGTTTCAAAGTCTTGAGTGATCATAGGATGGTGAGATGTAAGTTGAAACTAAATACTAGACTTGAGAGAACGAAGCTTATCAGAGGAAAACCACTAGTTTTATATCTGGAAAATCTAGGGATACACAGACAGACATTCGAGATAGAACTAAGCAACAGATTCAGCACCTTGGAAGAGAAGATGAAGAAGAAGACATCAATAGCAGAAATAAAATACAAACTGAGATAAGGAGAGAAACAGCCAAGGAAATAGCAGGCACCAAAAAGAAAAATAAGTGAGCAAAATCTCAGAAGTAAAAGAAAGGGAAATTAAAGTTAGTTGGTGAAACTGTTTCACGTTTCTAGTTATATACATATTGCTTTGTATTGCTAATTGCGTATTGCTTTGCTCAGTTATTTTATTTTATCTTAAACAAATTATAATTTTAAAAAGTAATAAATCAGTCAGTATTACTTTAAAATTATTATAGTTACACAAAAATCATCGAACCGTTAAATAATTGGTAAAATGTGTATATAGGAGAAAATACATTAAAATATGTACTTAAGTATAAATGTACCAAAAAGAATATGTACACAGGCGTGTAAGATGAATTTGATTTTTTATATTTATGAACTTAAGTCTCAGTCTCAGGCCGGGATAGGGGAGGGAATGGTTTCGGGAAAGTGTCGTCTAGGGCTTATGATGAAGGTGCGATTCCGGTATTTGCCTGGTGTGACTGAGGGAAACTCGTGGAAAATTTCAGTGAGAATTTTCGGCCATTGGAATCGAACCCACGACCTCCCCAAAACTACCACTGAGCTACGACGACTTGGTCCAGGCTTGTAAGTGATCACAATTACTTAGTTTGCCCATGTATGCATGTGAATACGTTTTATCCAGCGCTCGAAGTGTGGGATACGGTGGGGCACGCCGTGCCTTTACCTTTTTCGGATTTGGCTTACTACAGTATTTCTATTTCTAGTTGGCGTACATTTCTATTAATGGGAGCTAATTACCTTTACTTTCAATAGGTAGTCGCCGCCACTAGGTTCAAGCGTACCATTACCTTTCTGGCTCATTTTTCCAAGCGTTCTTTTACCTTTTCTAACCCGCTTCGAACACTGATTACATCAACTTAGAGAAATATTTAATTAAATAATTATGCTTGCCCTATTTATAATAAACAGTATACAAACGTATCCTGCGATTTATGCAATCCCATTTTTGAAAACTCTACTATAATGTCCATCAACCATTCTTCAAATTGATAAAAATATTCAAAACCAAACTACCGCCCCCCCACACACACACTTCAAAGCAATAATCGCCGCCTCTGTATATTTTAAGGCAAACCTAATGTTGAAAATTTGTTTCAAACTATGAAAGAGACTCCAGGGACTCAGTTCTCCAAATGTTTCTACTGTCTAGCAACAAGTGTTTTCACAACAAGGTTTATGAACAGCAGAAGTAAAAAAGAAAAAAGAGGGATTTCAAGCTATATCCTTCAATAACTATCCTCGAGTATCGATGGACCATTCTTCAGGCAGTGGGAAGTGGGGCCGAAAGTTTTCTCCTTCAGGAGCTGTCTCCCACCCTCCTCTTTGTCCAGTTCACGTGTCAGCTTTCGGAAGGTATTAGTCGAGGGGCAGGGCGCACCCTAGAATCTCTTTGTATTGAAAAAAATAACGCCGTTCACTATCCCAGACGCCCTTGCGTAACCTTTATGGACTTCAGGAAGTAAAAAAAAGTGGTTTGAATCTCAAAGTGTCAACACATTTATTGTTCGGTTACATGTTTGTGCTAAATCTTATGTTTTAGGTGGATTTAGTGATGAGTTATAGCGTATTATTGTGGCAACAATAGCTTGATTTCAACAATGGTTAATAATGAAATAAAAATCTGATATGCGGTTGTACTTCGTTTGCACATGTTTCGATATCGAGAAATGAATCCAATTCTTGTTTTTTATCTGCATTTGGCTATGATTTATTGACGGTCATTGTTGTACAACAATACACTTGTGTTAACAATGAACAGTTGATCAAATGAAATTTCCAAAGTTCTGTAATCTTTGGTTTCTAATCTTGCATATTTGTAGGTCGTGGGATATATGTAAGTATTGTTGACAACTATAGCTTGATTTCAACAACGGTGAATCGAAAATCTGATATGCTAATGTACTTCGTTTGTCCATGTTCTTTCTTCTGTACTTTGGATATCGAGAAATGAGTCCAATTCTTGTTTTTGTATCTGCATTTGGCTGAGTTATTGACGGTCATTGTTGTATAACAATACACTTCTAATGAAAGTTCAAAATTCTGTAATCCTTGGTTTCTAATCTTGCAAAT
>JAGDQP010016133.1:0-29124 GCA_022664845.1 Lepisma saccharinum | reverse complement strand
AAAATTCTGTAATCCTTGGTTTCTAATCTTGCAAATTTGTGCGGTTTTGTGTATTTGAAGTATTTGTTGGTTGTAAGATATATGTAACCATTGTTGTCAACAATACCTTGAGTTTAACAATGAACGATAAGTCATATGGAAAATATAGAATGCTTGTGTCCTGAGGATTGGTGTGTTACACGTTTGTGCTAAATCTTGTGTTTTTAGGTCAATTTAGTGATGAGTTATAGCTTATTATTGTTGGCAACAATAGTTTGATTTTAACAATGGTTAACGATGAAATCGAAAATCTGGTATGCGGATGTACTTCGTTTGTACGTGTTCTTTCTTCCCTACTTTGGATATCGAGAAATGAGTTCATTCTTGGTCTGTATCGATTTTTGAAATTAAAAAAAAAATCATTAAAGAGATAGGGCGTTTTGTGCGCCATCTAGCTTTCGAGATTCACATTAAGTTGGCCTTTAGATCAACCTTAAGCGCATACATTCCAGTTAAGATGGATGCACTTTGACAATCATGTAACACTGCACGTAACAATTGATCAGTCCACATAGTCAATGTGATTCTCCATCATCATGAAGTATACTGGGACTTGGTGTAATTAGGGTGGGGTTATATACGCATGGAGGTTCACGGAATAAATAGTGTGCAACATCGTAATAGGTTACATATTTACTGTAACAATGAACTTCATAAAGTGCACAGCGAAATGTAGGAAACTGATGTTGCGGATAACTTGCAGGGAATAACAGTTGCGTTGATTTCGGACAATGTAAATCTTCCAGATTCACTGTTGTTCGTTCAAGGAGACGTTCCAAAAATTGCTCGTCGAGGTCCATGAGTAAACAGTACGTCGATATTTTTTGTATATGATACAAGGACTCGCTGCAAATCTTTTAATGCTACATCCCCTTCTGACCATTCCAACCCGAAATATGTCAAGATTGTCCAGCTTGATGGTAAAGGGGAGTTCAGAGATGTCGAATGGCGGCTTAAATATCAAAGACTGGAGTGATTCGCATTAGGGATTAACAATAGCAAATTCCTTAACGATAAAGTCATCCTCAACTGTTTGATCAAATGCCGAAAAGTGAATTATCGCCATCATGCTGTCGTAAGCGTACTGAGGCAAGTACGTGTTTACCCAACCTTTTATACCTGTAGGCATCAATCGTAACTTTGACACTGAACACTCATAACTTTGAGGCAGAAATCAAATTAGATGGTATTATCCTTGTAGATATTTCGATCTTTGTCAATCTGTATCAGGGAATCAAATTGTGCACAGACCACGCAAGTGATGGATTGTGGAAGACGAGCAGTGACCCCGATTTTAATATTTACAAGTTAATTTTGAACGAAATCCCACATAGAGTCATACAATGTATTGGTAGGTGACAAAATAAATGCATACTTCGTATAGCCACGGGGGTAATCTTCAGGTGAAATGGTATGACCAGCATTTTGATGGAATATGCCAATACCGGAAATCAACATATGGTAACTTGGAATATATATATTTTCAAAATTAGGTGTAAGAGGACTGGGAGGTTAAAATTTAGAACCAGCTTGCACTTGAAGTTTGGTGAGATTAAAATGTCGGAAATGGAAGGGATTTTTCATTGTATTGTCCATTAAATGCAGTATTTGAACAAATCCAACCTTTAGGTACTTTCCCAAACAAATAAATCATCCAGTTTGTACAATGATCCATTTTGAGGTATGGTATGTACACGCGTTTCTACACATGTCATTGGAAGTTTTGCAGTATCCTGGAGCATATATCGATTTAACTGAAGCGCTATATCAGCACATCCCTCCTCCAATTCAACTTTAAAAATAGACTTGAGCAGCCATAAGACACAATGCATCTTTGCTTCGAGTCAGTTTGACGCGCACAGTAACCTTATTTGGAAGAATGCAATCAATTGTTGTAATATCAGTGAAAAGACGACCTAGCATTTCAATCGAAGCTCTTCCAGCAATCATTACACTACGTTTTTGAAATCCAACATTTGCATTACCCAATGTATCAAATTGCCCTGCCGTATCCTTATACGACAACGTTGTTTTCAAATGTCTCCGATTAATTGAGACTTGATTCAAAATAGGAACGATATGGATAGGTTCAATTGGAAGACGAAATGACTTTATCGTATAAATAATGAAGAAAATGGTACAAGCTTTTCTTCATCCAAACATGGAATGAAGAAAATTATTCATGGGTTCAATTATTCACAATATCAGCCTCAACGGGTGGAGGTCCTGCTGCGGCAACTTGTAAATTGTCATCATTTCCGCGAGTGGCTTTACATTTTACATAGAAGTGAAGGTATGCGGGATGAATATACTCTGCAGTATCTCCAGGAATAACAAATTCAATGGGTCCTTCGGATGTCAGTGTTGAACTAGGTCGATATTTGACCATACGTGATGATTCAATGGCGGTTTGTGTCATGGTACAGATACCAAATTCAATTCATTGGTACAGCACTTTTTACTGCCCGGTGTAAGGAACGACATGTTAGTTAAAATATCTCTTGGACTGGTAGTTCTACGTTTACAGCCCTTTACTGGTGGTCCAACACGTCCAGGAGCTCTTCGTTTGCGTGCGCGCCCCCTACCACTACCGGTAAGTAACTGCTCTACTTTAGAGCTTTTGTCTTCAAAGCCGATCCTGCTTCACGTACGTGTGCTTTGATTGATTCTTTACAGGACGATTTTCGAACATATTCCCTGCAACTTTGATTCCTTTCTGTAATGTTTGCCGGCCAACGGCTTTTCCACATTGTTTAATGAGGTAGCATTGCAAATCGGAAAAGGCCTCGAAATAAACTCCCAATTCCGTGTCCACGTTGGTAGACGGGTCATGCGAAATAGGGGATTCCACTTCCACGATGTACTGCTACTTTCATTTTCAGATACGCTTAAAGTGAAGTGTCACCGTGAATGTCCCGGATGCGAATGGCAAATCACGTCCTGCATGGTCCTTTAGTAGGATTTCAATTGTATCGAAACTTAATTTGGATAGTGGAAAGTAATGAACGTTTTGAAATGTAATGGTCTGCAATTTCCCGTAATTTGTATCGCTCATGGCTACAATTCGGAGTAGTGGTGTTTGTGTATCACCCGCCTACAGTTAATTTGTAGGAAAGGGGGAGAATAAGGCAATAATCCCCGCACTGCAATTCAACCTGCAAGTTCCACTCCTCGGATGAGAAGAGTCGCTTGCGTGACCATACGAAGCTGAAGAAAGAATGTCCAATAAAAATCACGTGGTTCGTATAATTGGTTACTTTATTGTGACAAAAGCAAAAAAAAAAACACTATTTCACGTTCTTAACATACGACCTTATGGTCTAACGGCCAGGTGCCTGTCGTTCGGTTTATACAGAAGCCTACAATGAACTTTGATGGGTACTGATTTTGTCCATCAAATATTTATAAAAACAAATGTTAGTTAATAATGAATAAATCACAATATTATTCTTTCTAGAATTATAGTTAATTAATGTTAAAAGTCTCTTTAAAATATATTGAGAAAACGAAAAAAAGAATTACTGAAATTAACATATACATGCGCCATCATTTGGACTATTTGCTAATTACACAATATATATAGAAAATTTATTACTGTAAACGGGCTACTTATTCAGCACTGTTATATATGGCGCCCGATTTTAGCTTTGAACCCTTGGCACGGTACATTTACAAACACACATTGAGGAATAACATATATTCGTACATAAAAATACATAAGAAAAGCATATCGATAGTAAGGTACAGCTATGGACATAAAGATTGTCGAATGTCTATAGCTGAGATTTCTTGTCTCAAAAATAAATATATTGAAGCGTCGTATAAATTCACTGACTTGCAATGATAAGCAGAATTGCATGACGTATTTGTGTGAAAAATATTGTCCTGATATATAGCCAAACAAGGGTAATATACAATAAAATTAAATTTAGCGTTGAACAAATTGTAAGTTCAAAAATCCCAGAAAGTTGTAAAGTTCCCTTATTTTTCCCCCGCAAGGGGATTATTTTGTAACCCAAGGGAAATTTTTAATTCTAGGCTTTGCTAACAAATTAAATACTTGATTAATTTAATGAGGACATAATTATTTACGACGTAGATGAGGTTCAATTGTATTAAAAATAAATTACCATATTTCTTTAAATAATGTAACTCAATTTCCGTTCCGTAAACCCAAACTGTTATAAATAAATGTCAAATGAGATACTTTTTCAAGAAGTTAGAAAACATCTAATTTACGACAATCAGTGCCCTCTATTAGTGATTGAATGAACTACATGATTTGTCTAGTTATTTCTACCGGTATTTCAAGTTGAAGTGTGTAATCAGGGCATATATTAACAAATTGTTTTAATTTTAAATAACTTATAATAAAAAAACAGTATATATTTTATCTTGTCAGATTTGCGAAAACCGTTTTTCAAAACCTTGGGTTAAAAGAGTCTTCTTGAAACGTAATAAAATAAAACTGTCATTTCATATACATTTCTAGAATGCAGGGTGATGGCAATCTAGCCTATTAGTTTAGGGCAACGGTTCACAAACATTTGACATGTTGAGAAATGTCCGTGTAGATGCATTTTCGAACGACTTAAGCCAGGGATTATTTAGGGGTGGAGGGTGGTTCCGGACTCCCTCCCCCGAAATTCGGATATTTTTAGTAATATTAGTATAATTTTTGGCAAAATGATATGCATTTTACGTAAATTTCACACACATACAGACCTCGGGTCCTTATTGTGAAGGCGTTGGTTCTGCGTGAAACCATCTTCTAGATATGTGCCTGTCTTAAGCAAGCGATTTTCAATGGCAGGTCCGCGAAAATATTTTACCAGTTCCAGGCAAAGAGCTGTTATTTATCTATTTTGCTGAATCTGGAAACATATTTTTCATTTTCTTTCAGCAACAAATACGTAATTTAAAAAGATATAATGCCAACGCTCGAACTCCAAATAAACTGTAAACCTACTATCAGTTCCCAACTATTGCAGAGCTCCATAGATCACTGGCGGCGTAAGTTATTCTGAGGCCGGGAGCAAGTCAACTTGATTGATGAACGTTCACGATAACATAGTGAACTCACTCTTATACTGTTGGCCAAAAATCTAATTTTCCGTTATTTGGAACCCCTCGGGAAAGCTCAGTTGCCAAGGCAGATATTTTTTCGCTCATTCACCGTAACCTATACGTAAAAATGGTTTCTCAGAATCTGAAGAGTCATGCTTGTCAAGCGAATAAAGAGTTCTGAGACGGCATTGCTGTTACGTCACCGACCACCATTGATGTGCTTCATTGATTAAGCGATTCACTTGTGTCGGTGACCGGCAGGGGCACCACTAGCCCCCTCTCACGCCACCACTGACAGAGATATCTAGTTACCTCCGTAACTCGAAAATTTTCCGTAATGACAACAAATGTGATGTGCCTACAATGTTATCGTAACGATAAACGTATGGCGGCAAGCAAGCAGCGTTGCCAGTGTGTATTGATTTCCAAAAATCTCGCATTTGCAAATTGCTCAATTATTGCCAGTAAATATTTTTTCGACATAGAACTAGCTATTTTTGTAACATTACTAGTGTGTAGGAAATTATTACTATTATTACTTGCATGTTGTGTAAACATAAATACATGATTTTTCATTGGTAAACTAAATGAATTAGTGCCAACAAAGGAACCTAGAAGTACTCTTCAAATTCATCAAGAACGGAAGCATGTATCATCAGGAGCAAGTTGCGACTATACAGAGTATCGTGCGGTTTGCGATCCCTGGAATGTGAATCGTGCGCTTCACTATCAATCTAGCTAGTATAGAGTCAGTGATATCTTAACCAGTTAAGTTCATTAACGATATTACATCTTAACTGTGTATTCAGCAAAATCGCTCTGTGTCTTGGTAGTCTGAGGTCCCGCAAAGCTAACCTAAGGTAACAGTTTCCATTCTGATAAACAGCTTTCAAAAATTCCCTGACAAGAAGCAATAGTATCTCATGTAGAAGGAACAATTAACGCAGAAAACACTAAATAAGGAGAACAATCACGGACAGAAGGAAAAACGGGAAAATATTACCTGATTTTAAATAACCCGCTTTCTCTCTCTGCCGCCTGCTCGGCTTGAATTCGTATCAGTGCGTGGATTTATATTGCTTTCTGTGTGAAGTTGGTTTACTACATAAATATGTATGTGAAAGTGAAAAGGATTTCTAATATTTCCCAAATTAAAATAGGAGTCGCCGTAGCTCAGCGCGTCTGACTGCGAATCGGGGGGGCCTGCGTTCAAATCTCGGCCAGGACGCTAAAGGCTTTTCTCGCACGTATCCACCTCTGAAACTGACTGCCAAAGTGTTTTTTTTATTTCTGGACACCTTGGGTGGTAATGTCCCTTGTGAGTGAATAGTAATGCTCACTGCCTTGTAATCAAGGGACCCGGGCTCGATTCCGGGTAGAGGCATAAATTGTTCGGAGCCACGTTGCGTCATCTTTCCTTTCGTACATCATCTTTTTCCTATGGAAGTCAATGGCAAACCAATATTGGTTCACAATACCGATTGTCACTGTCACTTGTTAATGGGACTTAGTCTAGTGAGTGATTATTCAACAAATCAAATCAATTAGACTAAGCACCCCGCCTTACTTCATGCCGTGGATCGAGAATATTCGGAGCCCTACCTTCACATGCCCCATGTGCCTTTAACCACGCATACCCATCGGACAGGGGCCTTTGTCTTTAGCCAAAATGTCTCTTAAATTCTAGTGGCTAGCTCCTAAAATGAAACTAATAACCTAACCTAATTTGACCTAACCAGAAATATGCAACAAGTTTCTTCCAAATATTTAAAAATAACAAAATATCAATCTAGTTATTAGTGATACTAGGTTCAACATTGGCATTTCCCTTTGCATCAGTATTCCGGGTCGCAAAACGCACGCTCACCTGTATTTCGGCCGAAAATGCACGGTCGCAAAACGCACGCCACCTTTCCTAGTCGGGTGGCCCTGATTTGATGCTCGACAACTGCACATACATTTCCATATTTTCAAAGAACTTTACATTTTCTTTCTTTCTGCTTAAAAATCTCCCTTGTTATTCTTTTAAATATTTAGACATTTTACTAATTCATTGACGTAGGTCGGAAAAGCCAGTACTATTTTCATTATACGTAATTTCAAAATTTTATGCACTTTACAGAAATATGTTTAATATTTTTATCATCAAAATCACATTGATTTCCCTTCAACATCTGTTAGCGTTGTGCTGCCATCTCTTAGTGTTCTGCCGAACTACGTGATTGCTTTCTAAGACTGAGACGCGTACATAAGAAAGTATATACAAAATAGCACAATGTGGGCAACACTAACTCCATCTCTTAATGATGGCGTCAATTAGATGTTCATGACAGAAATAATGCAATAAGTCAATTTATCATGTTGGTTTAAATTGATAAGTTTTTCTATTTAAACATTTTAAAATATTTTTTCTCTTTTCAAAATCTTCTTTCATTAGAAAGAAAAGAAAACTTGTTGAATGTTGTGTTCTATGGCTTTTAAAACCAACCTTCATGGCAAATTTCAGCTTTTTTTTTTAGCTCAATGAATTTGATACGTGAGGTTTGAGGTTGACGTACGCAACTGATTAATTAATTTTTTAAAAATCCAGTCTATCCAAGAATAGTCATGCCAAATTTCAGCCTTCCAGTCCAACGAGAAGTGCTCGAAAGCCGCTGAAAGGGCAGACATACAGAAGCGTCTGGGGTTTTATATGAGTATGTAAATTTTATTTATACGTTTCAAAATTCCCATGCATTTTATTTATACACGAACAATTTATCTCTATGCAAGAGATATTTAACGTGCCGTGAACTAAAAAAAAGCATTAAAATCCTGCAAAATACTGAATAAAAATTACATACAAAAAATTCTGAATATAAAAACCAAAACGCCAAAAATAAAGACTAAACAAACAAAAGCAGTTATACCGGTATAATATTTATTATTTATTAACGTTCCAGAAGTTTAACACCCTCAACTTTGTTGCGGAAACAAAGGGTATTGAGAAGCACTCGCTCTTAAGAACCTGCTTGCTCTTAAGAACCTGATAGAACGTTGGATTTATACTAGTGAGACATGGGTTTGATTCTCAGTTGATATTTCTTTTTTTCTTTTTTTTTACTTATAAACAATTGTTTCTGTTCCTCTCTCAACATTTAACAAAATTCACAGAAATAGCTTCGAAACCTAAAGTTAATTTTTCTTTTGCATTCTTCAACATTTACAGAACACATGAACACAGGTAAGACAAGTCAGATTAGATTCTTGTTTCATTATACGCATTATCAAAACTTTAGGCACTGTACGGAAATAGCTGGAGAACGAACAAAACAAACTACGTATAATGAAAGTCAAGGAATGGATGGAGAAAATGAAGATCAGAGAGCAGTGGACGCTGATCCAGGGTTCCCAGGATGCCATTGATCACCCAGGACTGTAGCGCCGAATGGTAAGGTAAGGTAATATTTAACGCGTAAGAAAAGTCTGACGTACTGTGAACTATTTGGTTAGTGCAGAAATTGTGTCGGTGTTCTTACCCTTCTATTAAAGCACTAACCACGAATCAAGAAAAACTGATCCCAGAACATTAATAAATAATATATTTTCTACCATTCTGCACAACTGTCTCCCATCGTTCAAAGAGCTCCGCAGTCAATTTCTGGTGTCTGAGCGAAGAAAACATCAAACTAAGGATTCAGTTTCGCTCTGGCATAGAAGGAACTGCCACACATTTAACGGAATAGATGATGGTCCGAAGGTGCGATTCTGGGAAATATGTCAGATGTGGTAAGACATCCATCTCCAGCATCTGAGTGATTGTTTTCGTCATGATTGATATACAATGTTCTTAGAATATTTTAAATAGATGTTCTTGTTTCTTTAGCAAATTTATAGAGAAAACATTATGATATAACCCAGGCATTATTACAAGATGTTAACCTATGAATTAACGAGTCCTGTTCATTCCAGTGTTCACATTTGTTGCTGTTCCCAATACCTTTTTCTTCCATTATATCATTTGATTCTAACACACGATTCACTAATACCACATCTGACGTAATTAAGTATCTTGCTTTAAAAATGTTAATATTTTTCAACCATTGAGCTAATCTATAATTATAATAACGTTCTCTTCTTTAAAGCTATTAGTATTTCGATTACAATTGAAGATGAGAGGAAAAGATCTTGCTTTGTGCATTTTATTGATTTTACAGTAGATCGTTTAAAATTTCAGAATTAGCATTACGTACACCTGGACATTAAATAGAGATTTGATTGTAATAGAAGGACTATGCATGTTCTCTTCATGCATTGATAGCTTGTTAAAAAGGCCCTTCAGAGAGCTAACTGATGGAACTCTGATCTCAAAATGGACAAATATTTTCCTGTGGTCTTCAATTGATTCCTGACAATTTGATTTATTTTACTCAATGATTTGCAGTTTTATGCATCCATTTTGAATATCAGACACTAACTTATTTAATATACAATAGCAACAAAATAATGGCAATAGATGCTGAAAAATGTATTAAGATGCTGTATGCTACTAAATACTTAAAGAATTTAGTGAGAGAATATGCAAGACTTTGTTATATACAATATATATTTTGTTCCTTGAGTGTCACCTACTATTTATATCGCCTACTATCCAATAATCTTACTCTTTTACCAACCACATTAAAATAACATACCGGTAATGTATGATATACCATTATTCACTATGCCTATAGTAAGTTCTAGGACAGATTCATCTTTTGCAATGCCTGCAGAACTGAGATGAGCAAGTGATTAACATTTAATGTAATGTTTTAGAAACTTAATGGGGTCTCGTTCAATGAAAACGTTAAATGTTTTATCGATCCAGTGTTCTTGAAGCCATATTCTTTACAGTAGTTTGTTTCGTTTGGTTGGATTTGGTTCAACAATCTCTTCCTTCACACTGCATTATAGCAAAAAGACTCCTCAACTAAAAACCTCCGCGTGAGTGGAGTGCCTGGGCCCCGTAACCAGCAATGAGGAGCTTGGAAAGTGTCTAGGCGAGAGAAATATTCCATATACACAGAGAACTGGCCGTGCTGTGGTAGTGTAAAGATTAGCATACCTGTCCGTAAATTAGTAGATCCGGGTTCGTTTCCCGTTCGCTGCGGCTGTCAATTTCTCTGTGTTAATTTTAACATTTACTATACACAAGGTTGTTTGTGGAAAAGCTAACAACGTTGCTTCATCATGTTCGAATATGTGTAATAAATTTATTACGTTCGTTACCATGAAAATAACGGTTAAAGCCTTAAGTGCATTTCCTTACATCCTTACGTGGTGTTTGAGTGGAATCGGTTCAATCTTTCCTTTGCCATACTCGATTAGTATTTTAATAATTTAGCATCATTACCATAGAAAATGTTTTGCCACTCTAATATGCTTAAAGCCATGAGAGCGTTTCCCTCGTTATGTCAAGTTCGGCTGACATTAAACCAATCATTCTTACATAATACTTGAATGTGTTTTAAATGATTGCGTCTCATTTCTGTGGAAACGGTAAATGTGGTTAAAGCGTTGAGAATATTTCCCAAAAGAAGTACGTGAAAATAGAATTTATCGTTCCTACGTAATGCTCGAATATATCTGTGTAATGATTGAGTCTCTTTACCAACAAAAAGATAAATATTTTAACATTAAAATATGGTTAAAGCCTTGAAGATACTTTTCTACATGAATATATGTTTCATCGTTATGCTCGAATATGCACTTAACTATTCAGTCGCGCTTCAAGGAAACAGTATATAGTTTAACATTTTAATATTTTTTAAGCAGAAGGTGCGGCTAAAATATGGCCGTTCCTACATAATGCGTGAACACGTTTTTCTTAAAGAAACCTTACCATGGATACTATAATCGCACTGTATTTCTATTAAAAGGTTATTGAATTGTTGATCTAGTATATCTTTATCAGATTAAAAAGCCAGTCCAGTGGTTGAGGCAATAATGTTGCGGATTTCGGATCGGCAATGGGTAGGCATGTGGGTTCGAACTCCGCCCCAAGCATCCTTACTGAGGTTCTCCACAAGTTTCCTTAGTTTCACATGGCGAATGCCGTGATGGCACTTTAAATAAAGCACTGCGCAATACTTCCTTATCTTCTACCTACCCTAATACTGGCCTAAGCCAAAGATGTCAAAATGACATAAATAAATTTAAAAAAATCCCTTTCGGTAGGCCTACAGGCTGAGGTAGATATCGAATTTTTTTTTAAATCTACCGAAAAGAAAAATCAAATTGAAAATACAGGGATATTTATTTAATTCTGAAAAGGACTGATTAAAATTGTATACGTGTTGTATCGCAAAATTTCGGCAACTTTGTTTCTAGAAACGTATCGAATACTGATTTCAATGAATGTCAATCGTACACATTTCATTGAACTACTTAAAGAGCATGTAAATTAACTAGTGCCGTCTTTCAATAAATGAGTAAACTACATGGTAATTTCAGCTACATTACCAATGTCTCTATTTTGCTGCCACCTATTATTAAATAAGTAAACTATATGATTTGTGACATTTTGTGATTTCAAATTTAAGTATATTGCAGTAAGCAAGTGGTTAATACATTATTTTAACTATAGATACCTCTAAACATAAAAGTTATTAGTCATCCATTATCTATGAAAAATATAGAATTATTCATGGTTAATTTCAGAAAGCTTAACAGATATCTTAATTTCTCTCATTTCGAAAGTGGTGCAGAAAACAAAACGTTATACGCGGTTGGATAATTAGAGTAGTGGTAACGAGATCGACAGTAATGCGATAGGTCGTTGGATCGATCCCATTCAGATTATGTTTTGTTTTGAAGCTTTTATTATTCGTCTATTTTGTATCTACGTGTATTTATCAGATTAAACAACAGGGATACGGATAAGTTTATTTAGCCCTGAAAAGGGCTGATTATAAGTAAATTTAGTAACGCGACCAGTTATCACGTGCTTCAATTACAGCACAAAGCCTTTGCTCCATACTGTTGACAAGACCTTCACAAAATCCTTCTCTTTCTGCTACCTCTTCCCACGCTTCGATGACTAAATCCCAGAGAGCATTTTGAGTTGTTGGAGGAGGATGAGGCCAATTTTGCCTCAGTACTCGCTTGACCTCAGACCACATATGTTCGATCACATTCAGATCGGCTGCGTGAGCAGGCCAATCTAAAACGTGAACGTCATGTTGTTCCCTAAGCCAGCGTAGTACTGGTTTTGATGTGTGGATGGATGCCCGGTCATGTTGCATAGTGATTACTTCACATGGTTGAAGGTCACGGACAAATGGCAGCATTACATTATCAAGGATATGTATATACTGTTCACCTGTTAAATGACCTTCAATCCTGTGTAAGAAACCTAATCCCTGGGCAGACATCCAACCCCACACTCTCACACTAACACGACCAGATGTTCTTTTCGGAGCCACATAACGGGCTTTGAACCTAGTCCCTTTCGGACGGTACACAATGACAGGTCGTCCATCATTTGCACTAGAAATAGAACACTCATCTGTGAAGAAGGTTTCCTTCCAATTCCGTTCCAAGTTTTCTTGTGCAAATGCAAGACGCTGTCTAATGTGCTCCGGCGTTTCCTTTAGTGCAGCATGCCGTGAAAACAAATTGGCCTCCCTCAACCTCCTAACAGCTGTTTTCTATGAACTCGGAAATTGTGCTGCTGCTTTCAGTGTGCGAGCAGTAAACAGTGGCCGTGCAATAGCCTCGACTACCAATCGGCGGTCCTCAACACACGTTGATATTCTTGGTCTGCCAGGACTATGATTGCGCTGCAAATTACCGGTTTCACGGAAACGGCGAATCCAACGCTGAGCTCTTCTGGGATGTATTCCATACCGTAATGCTGCTTGTCGTACGCTATAACCTTCTTCCAGCAACGCTACCACTCTCTCCATTTTCGCGTCCATTTTTATTATAGGTTCATTTGTTGATACGTTACTTTGGCAACTCATGCGAAAGGAATAGGCCCTATATCTAATAATGTTTTGTATATATTTGCATTTCAAAACATTTACATCAATCACAGACATATTTAAGAGTAATACAGGTCCTAATCTACAGTGCATGAAAGCTGAAATATGGAAAGAGCGTTCACAGAAGGTCCTAAATATCAGATCACACTGTCATGCCCAACAGGTATGAGGGACGCTAGTACTAAACAATATATAAATATTAAAAAGCTCCGTCAAGAACTTCTGGTGTAGCTCAGTCGGGATAGCGTCGGACTTACACGCGTCAGGTCCAGGGAACGATCCCGAGTACAATTATTTTTTCTACTGCATTTCGGAAGAGATTTCGTTATTTTTCACATAACAGGAATTAGGAAACCAAGCACAGCAGATATTTTTTCAATTTAAAACCATTGGATGAAATAATTTACACGTGGCTGTGATTTCAAAAGAAGGAGAGTTTTCTCTTTCGAATGACACCAAAAACTCAATTTTGGACATTTAAGGTATTACAAATTCAGCTACGAAATAACGTATCTTCTATCAAAGAGGAGAAAAGGTCATTTTCACAGTATAATCTTGCGACGTTTTCAAAATCTACTTTTGTATATTAAAAAAAAAAAATAAAGTTGTATTCTATGGCTTTTGAAACCAATCTTCATGACGAATTCAAGCTTTTTTAGCTCAATGAAAAGTGTATTTTCGATACCCAAGGTTTGAGGTTGGCGTACGCAAAGGATTCTTCCCCCACCCCGAAATTCCAATCTATCCACGACTAGTGATGCCGAATTTCAGCCTTCTAGCCCAACGGGAAGCGCTCGAAACCGCTGAATGAACAGACATATAGAAGCGTATGAGAGTTTAAAAAATTATGTAAATTTTATTTATACGTTTCTAAATTCCTATGCATTTTATTTATATTATGCATGAACACTTTGCACGCAAAAGATATTTAACGTGCCGTGGACTAAATAAGCCTTATAATCGTGCAAAATACTGAATAAGAGTTTAATACTAAACATTCTAAAAGTAAAAACCAAAACGCCAAAAATAAACACTAAACAAACTAAAGCGTGTATATAATATTTATTATGTATTAATCTTCCAGAAGTTTAAATTAACTTTCTCAACTTTGATTTTAAAACAAATGATATTGAGAAGCACGCGTTCTTAAATGCCTGAACTACTAGACCAATCAAGACTATTTCGGAGGTTCTGACCTAGTGTAACTAAGACCTTTTGAACGACAAAAAAGGTATGTCTCTACACCTTATGGTTCATGAGATATATTTTAGTATGGACTGACAACACTGACAACGGGATTCCTGGGAAGCGGGAATAGCCGTGGTATGTTCCTATTGAGTTAATCAATGTTTATGCCAAGTTTGGTGCTGCTATGACTAAAATAATGGAGGCAATGAAAAAAAAATAAGAGTGGAAAAAATATTTTTTTTAGAAAATAGGCTGACAACATTAGTAAGTGAGTTGTTTGGCATCGTATACTCTCTTAGTATGTTTGCATTGCGTCGAATAATGTTAATGCCAAGTTTGGTACAGGTAGATCTAACTGATGGAAAGAATTTGAACAATTGATTTTTATAGAAAATGGGCTGGCAATACTGAACCACTGCACCAATCAAACGGTTCCAGGGGCTCTCAGCTGGTCTAAGACTTTTCCAACGACATCTCAAGCATCTTCTACAACTTGTAGTTCCTGAGATTTAATTTCTAGCTACGGGTGGACGGACTGACACCATGAGCGGGAATAGAAGGTCCCTTTTGCTATAGCTTTGCTACTAAGGGACCGAAAGCAGCGTTATCCGTGGAAGTAGTATGTAGTAGTAGAAATAGTAAAGCATAGGCCACAGAAATAAAGCTTTTGTAGTAGGCCTTCACTTTTCAACTTTTTTAATAGGATAGACGATAACCGTATTTTAATTTCAGCTATGGCCCCTAAACGGATTCTGCTGGAGCCAATTCGACAATACAATGCAATATCAAATTCACTGTCACTTCCACAAGGACGTAATAAATAAGTAATTGAAATTTCAAGCTTTATATGGATTACTCTGTATTATCGCTACCAGCAGTATTTAATAGAAGTGTTGGTAACCCAAATGGGACGCCCCAACAGCCCCAACTGCTAGGTAAACCAACCTAATATGACCTAAATTCAAGAAGTAACTTGAAGCTTCTGATCTCATTAATTATTATTTTGTCAGGAGAGCAGGGGCAATTAAAACTAGTGTTCAAATAAAATCAGCAATCAATAAATTGTTTTATTCATGAACATTTTGGACACACATTACATTCTTAGGTTCTTCTAAGGAGAAACCCATCAGTTTTCAGATTACGTTTCCTAACTAAGAATGGTAGAAAGCTTCTTGAAATAACTGTAAAATTAACAGTAAAATATAAAAGTATCATAGTTGAATTAGATATCAAACTTAAAAAATGATAAAAGTGAAGATTATCTATATTAATCTACAATTACAAAATATGATCAACGACCAGGATTCGAACCCATTACAAAATTAAAATTCATTATGAGTCGAGCACGATAACCAACTGATCCATCCTATTAATATGTGTTTTACTAGATTTCAATGTAAGACTATGGATTAATACGACATTCAGTGTTTAATTTATTGATATTATTTTTTAATTTTCTCTTTGATTTGTAATCCCTTATTTATTTGTGAAAATAATTACAATATACGTATATCACAATTGTTCTGTAATGGGCTTTAATGTCGGATTATGTTCATATTTTTCAAGGTCAGGGAACTTCTCTCAACTGCGGGAAATTTCCCTCTGCGAAGGAAATAGCTGGGAATTTGGGAAATAATCTCTAAAGACATGCGACAATTTTATGTCCATAGCTGTACAATATGCACCTAGTGGTCTCTCAAATACACTACACAATTTTAGAGTAATATTTCAATTTTAGCTTAATTTACATTTAGCTGACTGGCATGTAGTACCTCGGGGTGACCCAGAAGTTAGTGCGCTCTCTTTCTGTGCGCGTAGTCACAGGAACAATTCCCGCCGGGGTCCATTTGATGGAGTAGTTCGGTGTTCATTTAAACAAAAACTGTTGCCCTGTCCTGAGTAGCTTACATGCTGGTTTAGAGCGTTAATACCGACTCAAAACTAATGAAAACTGGCATGTAAGTCAGAGAAAAGGCGTTCCTCGGCGAGCATTTTGTTACAGCTAAAACGAGCGCTTAAAAACTAGAGCTAAAGTATTTTTAATTTGCACTATGCGCCTCGATCAACTCACATGCATTAGGACTATTACACCGTTGACGTGCATGTTTATTTAAGGATATTTATCTATGGAACTTCTAGGGTCGAAACACTTACTCCCTTAAAGAACAATAAATTTGGCTGCTTTCTGAAAATACCTATGGAACATTAAGAAAGGCCTGCGTATTATACAAAACACGAACTTGAAATATACACAATACTTGTTTAGTACCTTTGAAGACCTGAATTGCAAAACATCCCAAGTCCACCGGAGTATTCTTTTCAGGAGGAACAAAATATAGTCCAAGGTCTTGGTGTATGTTATTCTATTCTGCTGAAATCATTTTGTATTAAGAAAAGGTTGTTGAGTTGGGATTAGGATGTAATATTTATGCAAGTGGAAAGCTCTTGAAACATACCGGGAACAGGAAAAATGCAAATACGAAGAAAAGTGGACTCGAGATGTTTTGTAATTCAGGTCCTTCATTTCATTGAAAACCATTAAACCTTGAAAATGGAGTAACAAATACCTTCTAACACACCCGATTTCTCACTACATAAAAACAAAAAGACGAATAATTGTGCAGACGTACATAGAGTTGCTATTGGGTGGGGACAGTTTTATTTCACTTGCGCGTTGGAAAGTCGGAAGAGACATATTGTTTTTATATATAGAAAGCAGACGACACCTTCTCCTGCGCTGCGCTTTACACTCTTTCACCGGCCAGAATAGCCTGTCGCGTCTAGGTTGTCATAGCAACCAAGCAGCTCTTCGCCCGTCAACTGAAAGAAATTCACTTCTCTGCCTAACGCAAAGTAAGTTAAACTGTCCCCGTCATAGTAAGCACATATAGCTGCATTTTTTGAAGGTTCATAAAAGTAGCATCGTCAACTTCCAGCATCATAATATTTACTTCTTGCAGGACACAAAAATGGTTTTAAAAAACTGTTTTTTTTTCTGTAGGGGTTTTATTATATCTATTTCATTTTTTCTCAAATATAATTTTTTTTTATTCGAAACAATAAGAGAAGTGCACCTTCACTAACTTCACTTGGCGAGCTGCTACTGGTTTAAGTTAGAAACATTTAATTATTATTATCAAGGCGAAAGTGTAGTAGTTTCCTATCCACGAATGTTATCTAATGGTTTTACCAATTGCCCATTAACATATAAACATTCAATTTATATTAATGTTTAGTGTGACGTATTGAATACGATTAAACATTATAGCTTCATAAAATAATGAATAAAGTATTTGGTTATTTACTATTACTATTAAATTGCGAGACGACAGAGTAGAGTAATTTGTCATAATGTAAAGTTGGAAAGGGTAAAGGGACGGGAGGAGAGAGAAATGAAGATAAGGAATGGGGCAGGGGCGCTAGAATACATGGGCCTAGGATTCCTAGACTCATAAATACAACCCTGTTGCCACCACTGCTATTTAACTTTGTGTTATAATACGTCATTCTAAAAATAAAAGAAGACAAAAAAGCAGTAACATTGAATGGTTTAAAACAACTGTTCGTATACGCGGATGATGCAGATTTATTAGGGAACGATTCACATGTACTACAAAGTAGCACCGATGTCTTAGTAGAAACTTACGATGACGTAGGTCTATAGGTGAACGTAGAGAAAACAAAATAGTTGATAAAAAACGGGAACACAGAGGATGAAGGAAATAGATAAGTAACAATTAAGAATAAGATCATAGAGAAAGTAGATAAGTTTAAATATTTGCGAACATATGTAAGTAGCACGATAAAGATAATAGTTCTCATCAACAAATTATTTGAGTAAATTTTTCGCTTAATAATTGATTTCCTAGATCATTTCATTCATCATAAATTATTTCGATAATCATAACTTATTTCATTAAACGTAAATTATTTAATTCATCATAAATTATTCCTCATAAATGATTTCATATAAAAAATTATTTAATAACAATTCGTTTCATTAATTTCATAATTTATTTTACTTTCATTATTAACAATTCTTTCATTTTCGTCGATTTCATTAAGTTAGGTAATTTCATGGGGTTCGTTTTCGTCATATCTTCTGCCCAGACATTAGTTTTTCTTCAGCTCGACGTTGTAACTCAAAAACATTTACGAAGGTCAACCTTACGTTTATAAATGAGATTAGACGCTTGCACCCAGTGGTTCTCAGCCTTTTGAAAATTTCTTTCTTCCAAACTCTTTACACATTTCTTCTGCCAAACCTTCGTAATTGGTATTTCCTTTTCGTTGTCTTTTTTCAAACGGTTCTTCTTCTTCCTTTTCCTTTACAGTCGTTCCTTCCGGATTCTTGGACATTTCAGCCTTATCTTGATGTTTCATTTTAACATTACTATCTTTGATGATTTCAGAAAATAGTTTTAGATAGTGTTCTAGATTCTTCATTACCTAACTTTACATTGGATGGAGATAGACCTTTTTTACTGATGGCTTCTTTGTTTATCAATTTGATATCACCATTTTCGCCATTTTCCTTAATTTAGTGCCTATGGTGCTCATTTCGAATGATTCATTTCTTCCATAGGAGACTCTTGTATCTTGATTCTTAAAGAAACATAATTGTCGACAATCATTTTGGTTCTGGTAATAGTTACTTGCATCTTCTACTTTGTTAGGAACGCTATTACAAACTGGATTCAAAACAACGTTAGTAGGCGAAGAAACACAAATATTTTTGGCCATTTGCTTTATTGCTACTCAACGAAGGGCTGGCAACATTCTCTCCTTCTTTCTTTCTTTCAGCGGTCAGTTTGGCTTCACACTTCTTCTCCATCTACAAGCTCCTCTCATCGTTATCGCCTGTTCTTTCTTGACTCTGAAGAACTTTTGAGGTAATACGATTCTTCTGCGACATTTCTTCTAGTTCCGAACCATTTCTTTTACTTTCTAGAATCGGTTGTATTAGTTCCATTGTAAGTTTGTTTGGATTATTTGACTTTGAAAGAGGATCCTCAAACATTCCATTATTTCATACTTGAATGCCTCCTTTACTTAGTAATGGATCGTGTTGGCTTACGGAATAAGTACATACTTCTTTCCTTGTTCTATCAGAATATGATTCATCAATAATTTCAGTATCAACTTCAGTTTCTTGCTGTTTACACTTCTCTTGTAATCTCCTTCTAAATTCTTCACCGCTTTGCTTAATTGCGCTATCCTATTGTATCGATGATCTGATAACTTATCTTTCACGTATTTAGGAACTGTATGGAAAATTAAAGAAGATATTCTTTGCTCTGTTAATATATCATCAATAATTCTCAGATCTTTCAGCATACATTGTGTGTGTTTATAATAGTTTTTGATCTAATAACATTTAATAGTTGTGCTTTCATACTCTTTTCAGCAGGTTTCTGTTGCTTTACACTTCGACTGGGTGGCACAATTTCCAGGTGTACCATTATCTGTTTTACCAGACGCTTTCTTATAGTTTCGATTGTATTGACTTCACCCATGTAATTCTTTTTCTCCGTGAGCATATTGGTATATTGCATAGTTACAGATTGCTCATTCAGCTGTTCACTGATTTAAGACCTTGATGTTAAGAATTGTTTTCTTTAGTTGTCGAAGTATCTTGATGTCTGCTTTCCAGAATTTCTTGACTTTTCTTTTCAACCGAGGCAATATTGGTTTCAAGAATTTTGATGTAATTACCTTGTTTTTCATATTTGGTTTTGATATCTGTGATATCTTTGGTTAATGTTTGGTATTCGCTCTTTATGGTATCATCATGATATTGTTTCAAAAATGTGACATGTCCCATAAAATTGGTTTTCTGTTTACTTTGCCTCTAGTTTTTCTTCGTCTTCTTCGCTTTCGTTTCGGAAATCTACCAATGGCCTTTTCTAAAATTTTTGCACAACTTCCAAAATGCTTTGTTCAGATCTTCCTTTTAAAGTATTTATTTCTGGTTGGTATTTCGCTGTTGGTATTTCCAAATTTCGTTGGATTCATTCTCGTCTCAATCAGCCATATCAGGGATAGAATGTTTCTGCTCCATTTATATTCTGAATATCGAGTCATCTCACTAGATCGCCATTTGTAATGGAAATGTTCATGGTCGTACTAATCGTCCTTGGTTCGTGCCCTGCGTTGCAACGCCACTTGTAATGGAAATGCAGTTTCTTCATAGTAAACGTCCTCTGATAAACTTCCCAATTGAGCTTAAAATAAACTGTTAACAAGTCTCCGGTTAGCACGATTGTCTTCCATTCTATTACGCAGTTAATGAATTACTCGAATACCAAGTATTTGTAAATTATGCCAAGGTGCCCCTAGATAATTCAAGGGCTTATCTGCTGCCATCGCTTGCTAGATTTTACAACTTCTTGTAGCATTGACCCCATCTTCTCCGTTATCTCAAATACTCGTCTAGCTTGAAATGTCCTAAAAAATCTGAACTCTAAGAAAGCGATTTGTTCCACCTACTAAAAGGTGTAGACTTGAATTGAGTACAATGTTTAGGATTATACTTCAAATGCTGTCCTTCAACCATTGCATATTTTGAATACTACTTCAATTCTGGAAATCTCTTTCAAATATTTTTACTGTTGTCAAGAACTTGTGGCTTCCGCAACTGTTCTTCACGTTAATACACATGACTCTCTACAACCAATAAGTGCTCCCTGTTGATGAAAGACAACTCCATCAAGAGTAACCTATTGTTTCACAACATGATCAAGAAACATACTTCTTTCCACATTCGTTGTGTTAGTTCCTCCTGACTACTCTAGCAAAGCTTATTTTCTTCTTACAAATTCAGCCACAGCCATAAGCCGTAGGTAGCTGTCACCATAGCCACCTTCTTCCATTTTATTCCTCTGCGTTCTTCTGCTTCTGCTACTTCTTCCTCCTGGGTTACTTCCCCTTCTTCCTCGTCTTTCTTTTCGGTTACTTCCTCGTCTTTCTTTTGGGTTACTTTCTCCTCTTCCATCCTGTTAGGATTTAACTCTATCTTTTCTTGCTCAGTTATTCTTCCGCTCTTAAGTAGGTGGTAATATAATTCTGTGTTCAAGTATCTTAAGTCACTTTTCAGGCTCTGTAACTCTTCCCTCTTCAGTTTCTCTGTCTCCAGATTATCTAATGCTCGAGGAGTAGGACGAGTCATTTTCGGGGGATGCTGTTGAGGGGACCTTCTCGTCAGGTCAACGGACTGAATTTCTGACTCGAGCTGCTGGATTGTGTTCTCCATAATACGATGGCAAAACTCCCTCACGCCGATCTTGTTCTTCAACTCAGCTATGTCCTGCCTCAACTTTTTTTCGTAGGCATCAGGTTCCCGACTGCCTTGGCTGGTGGAAGGTAACGAGCCGTCATTGTTACTATCCTTGTTCATAGAGTCCCCTGGAGCAGCCCCCCGCCGGAGATCCGAATGGGGGGCTATTTTACCTCCGGATGATTTTGCCCCAGAAGACTCCATGACCCTCGTCGCCGGGACCTCCACTCAGCGATCACAGTTAAAGGGTTTTATAAGGGACCGGCGACGGACCTCCTTCCCTTTAACTCACACTGGTCTCTTAGGTCTTTAGGAAAGATTTAAGTAAATAGAATAAACAAGAAATTTAAGAAAGGAATAGAAAGAAAATAGATTTTAAAATTTAATTTTTAACAATTCATCTGGTAAGGTCTTTGGCGGGTCACCAGGATGCATAAATTCTCAAAGGATAGAAGCAGTCTTATGCCCAAAGAGTTAAGCATGCAGAAATTCAGACGTTGCAGAGGGAGACTCGTTCATATTTGCCCTGAGACTATACTTGGAATAATAGTAGTAACTGGCTGCTGATGGAGAAGATTAAAAAGAAACTAAGTTGGATGCTGATGAGGCGTAATGAGGATGGAGTGAAGAGAGATGAGAGAAGAAGACAATAAAGAATAATTAGGACATTGTCTTTAGAGATATAAAAACTAAGAAATGCAGATAAATCCCCCCCTCCCATTTGAAAGGCATGCTGATGCTTTTGTTGTATAGTGACGGAGTAGTACATAATGCATTTCTGTCTCTGGGTCGAACTGTGACTAAAGATTTTTACAGGTATATCCAACAGGGATGTTGTTCGTTGAAGCGTTCACCTCTGGACAGTTTCCATCACAATAATGCTCCATGTAATGTTCCAACACAGGTCTTAGACTTCTTAGCAGATATAAACTTTCCTGTGATCTCTCACGGATAGCATAAGGTGAGTGAATTTAATATTTAAAATGTCATTGATTTTAAATCTTATTTTCCAAAATTTAGTTTCTGTGTGAATGTATTCCATGTTCACACTTTGCTGGTTGAAATACCACAAAAATTATAGAATTGTAAATTGAATTCTTGGTAGAATATGCCGTGGTTCTTTTTAGTTCTTGTAACTATTCGGCACAATTGGGTGTAAACAGAGTAAGCACTGTCTCACTTGATTGCCTATATGGACTTAAGCCCTTCTTACAGTATTATCTTCAAATCTCACCTTAAGAAAATTAATAGGAAAAACTATTTTGGGTAACATTACTACTGATACTTTTTACGATTTGAATATGTTCAATATTTCTCGACTCCTGGAAGCTTCCACATTGGTATTACACATCATATACTGTCTTGAACGAGATCAAAGAAGTAATTCATATTTTATGAGAAGAAAATGCATCTCTTAGTTTTCTTCAACTTCCTTCTTAAACACATTCTTTATGAAGATCATGTCCGATTGAACAATGAACATCTCTGATTTCTTATCAAATATTTCAGAGATCTGAAGTCTAATCTTTTCTGTGATTTGCAAATCGCTCTTTGGATTTGTGGAGAAAGAAGTGATTTTTCCAATCAGTTATATTTTATCATCCCGTCACTCGAGTTTTCTGTGTTTACCAGTTCTTTTTTTTTTAAAAAAAGATACCTCAACGCTATATAAATCGACAAGAGTAGTACAGATAGCTATGGACAACAAGATTTATCATATAACTGACTTCTCTTATGTCAGAAATTAATATATTGAAACATCGTATAAATCGTCTACTCCATGGAACTCATAATCATACTATTTTACTTTAATTTCTGTTTCCTATAATCATGAGGAGAACCCAAACACTGAACACTTCATTCATGCTTCATTGTAGAATTCCATTCTCACTGTAAGGAACATGGCAACGAATATAAAAAACCGTCACCTCCATGGAAATTACTCTATATTTTGTAAATGGAATAAATAAATAATACAGTACTCATCTCTGAGCACCTTCAAAATATACCCAAAATGCATCCAAGATTCCTCCAAAGTAACATCTTTACAATTTAAAGTAGTTGATTCTTTTACTATCCAAAAAGCCCTGTTTCTGGAGAGTGACTCATACAGCTTCATACATTCTATTTGTTTATGCTGTATGAACAATATAGATCTGAGTGTCCAGTGTCAGAAGGGTTTTAATTAACAAACCAGGGACTAATGGATAATGTCCGAGGAACAAATCTGAATATGCGAATGGATAATTGCAAGATATATAATTTGAGCGATTTTAGAAGATAATTTAGTTTCAGCTATCGATGGAAAGAGATTGCAACTTGAAAACTAACTATTCACCACTGTTTACTACGAAATATTCACATTCTGTTTGAACTTCGTTTCAGTTCACGAAATGTTCCTATAGTCCATCATATAGAAAGGGTATAGAGTATCTTTCTCCGCAATATACATAAGAGACGTTAGTACCTATTTCTACTGCATACCAACTAATATGAATCTTTTAAAGTTTTGCCACTACATTTTAAGCATGTAAGAAAATGGTTCTTTATGTAACAGTTCTGGAAGAATATTGGTATTGTACTCTTAACACCATATCGTATTTTCTGATTTTGATGCGTAGAACTAGTAAATAATAGCTTTAACCATCAAAATATATATAGCTCAGGGGCGCTATATATTTAATATATATTTAATTTAGAATTATCTAGCTGAAAAATAGAGAAAATATTGGTCACGATTATTGGCGGGAAATCGAACCTGTTAGATTTCTACAAATTTAGGCTCTATTCCGGATTATGGTAGGCACGGTTCTTTTAATGAATATTTTCATCAGTTAATATCTTATTTTTTTTAGAAGTTATAATTTCTGATTTTACAGGTAAGTTACCGTTATTTTAGATTACGTTATGCTATTATTAGGACTCGAAACATGTCATACTTTTCCTGAAGGTTTTATAAAATCTTGACTGTACCAAAAACTTAATTTACTCCAAACTGAAGCAAGAAACTTGAGTTTCATTTTGCAGCATCCTTTTTTTTTAATTTTTTGTCGTTTTGGGGTTTATTGGTAATTTATTTTTTAGGACACTTTTTGATCGTTTTCTAAAAAAAAAAAATACTGTTATTTTCAACATTTTCGCCTTTTGTGTAATTGCTTACGTGTTTCACACAAGTAACACGTAAAAAACCAAAGAAAGAAAGAACGCTTAGAATTGATAATAACTCAGGTTGGAGCAAAGAGGTACCATAGCAGGCGTCAGTTTATATCACTGAAGAGGTGAAGGAAGAAATTGTAAATTACTCTTTCCTTTCTTCTGGATTGTCACTTGTTCTTTTTCCTACTCCATAAATATCTAGAAACAGTTGAGGAACGGGCCGCGAAGAAGTCGATCGAAATACACAAAACAGAACTCTTGCAAGGAATGGAAATCATAAAAAACAAAATTATTTTCTTTCCTCCACTCTCGGTAGTGAAAGAAAACATTCTTTTTCCCTTGTCTTACAAAAGCCATATTGCCAAATTCCCTTCCAGCCTAAAAGTATGTAAGTTTTGTTGCAACCAGCCCGATCCCCGTAGTATACACCAATTAAACAATTTTCACCACTAGTTCGCAAGAGATGTATTTTATTCTAAACCAAAGTAAACCATATGCAGGGATTCCGTCATGGTTTTTCAGTTTGGTGGTGTGTAATGTCAAAATTTGGAGGGTGAAAGTGAAGTTTTTGCACGGTTTCTACAGATTTTTGACTATAGAAAATTTAAAGTTGGGGGTGCTCGAGAATTTGGGAGGGGGCTGGCAGAATCACCTACCATGTGGAACTGGATCAGGGCTGTGGTCGAAGGTATGTGATAAAATTTATAAAAAAGTGATAGATGAGATGCACATTATTACGGATAATTTTTAAAATTCCTATACAGGACAATTGCCATTATGAATAGCGAGATCTAAATATTTAATTACAGAAAAGTCAAATAATGTTGCTTAATTTTTAAATAATTTAGATATAATCACAATATAAAGTTAAAATTAGATAACTTATCTTTTGAGATCCTCAGCACGACATCCCAGAAATGTATTCCAGTAGATATCAAGGTTGCATGGAAACCACAAGGTTAAATTTCAACAATGGAAATAGACTACTATCAACAAACATACATACATAATACAAACATAATTTTGTTGTTAATTGTTGGATCCGTATAGACGTGTTTTAGTTCGGATCCGCGAATTTATTAGTTTTTAATAGTATAATTGTGATTTATGGGTGTATGTGTTTCCACTCTTGACTTTCTACATGCCCTGAGGTGTTTGGTGATAATTCATAGTTCAGAGACGCTGGTCGGCGCTAGAAATTCGTTTGGTGTCATGTTGACTCCGTTCCATCTTTCAGAGCGTTTCTATTTAGTGCGAGTTGTTTTCTTCTGGTGTGGTGTCTTGCCCTACATGAGTGATCTGTTAATCGACGTGGATTCGCTCCTATTGGATGCGAGTTTGTTCACTTCATGTTTTGTGTCATGTTGAAGAATTGAAATTTCAGTTATTGTTCGTTAAAGATTTTGAATTCTTCAACAATAGCAATATCTACCAAGTTTAAACATAAATTATTTTAACAATGAAATAACAATGAATAATCAAGTCCATCATATGTCCTGCACTTCTGCTGGAGTCAGTTTTAATTCCAGGGATTATTTCTGCTCAAAATGTAATAAATATTTTCTCAATTCTAGAGGACTAATGATACACAACGGCAAATGTCATAATGACACTACCAAGGAAAAGAGAGCATCTGTGCCTAGCGCTAAATATTGTTCACCCAATCAAATTTCCTTTGCTCATGACTTGATTTCAGGTAGCAGTATTCCAGGTCAAAGTTCTAAACTTATTGATAGTTTGGGAAGGCTTAAGTCGTCAGTGCCCATTCTGCGAAGAGTTCCTCGAGGAGCAAGAAATGCTATGGCTGAGGCTCTTATTGCAATCCTTCAGAAGATTGTAACATCTAATAATATGGAACACTGGATCGAACTTTTATTCTTCCCATATATCACTCTAAACATGCCTTCTAAATCCGCAAAAATCTTTAATCTCACTACATAAGTGAAACAGAGAATTCAATTTTGGTCCAGTAGTTCTCATGATGATATAACTAATCCAATGACTGTCATGCCCAATAAATACAAACATAATAAAACTGTTAACAAATCATCCAACGATGTCTTGATAAAGCATATTGAGAACAAACTTTCTGATGGCGACATACATGGTGCTGTCAGACTTCTAATTTCTGAAGACAGCTTCGCTCCATCAGACCCCACCATTTTCAGGGCCTTAAAAGAAAAGCATCCTCCGCACCCTTATGCATTTGCTCCTCCTAACTTAATAGATCATAATATTGATGTCAATAAAGTTACGTCCAATGAGTTACTTAAGGCGCTTAAATCATTCCCTACTGGTTCAGCTGGAGGGATAGACAGCATGCGTCCTTCAATCCTAAAATATTTAATACTTTATAATATTCAAGACTCTAAAGATCGCCTTACCAAGGTTATTTGTGATTTTCTTTCTATGATTTTATCAGGAGAAGTGACCATAGCAATAAGGCCATTTTTCTTCGGGGTTTCTCTTATAGCACTGAAAAAGAAATGTGGAGGCATTAGACCAATCGCTATAGGGAACACATGGAGAAGACTTTCTTCTAAAATTATATGCGGAAGAATTAAAAATCAGCTAATTCAGCACCTTTCTCCACACCAACTTGGAGTAGGCATTCAACATGGAGCAGAAGCTGCTGGATATACTGCACGCATATATTATTCATACCCTCACCAGAAGCCTAAAGCCTTCCTTAAGATTGACTTCAAAAATGCTTTCAATGAAATAGACAGGTAAGCAATACTCACAGTTGTCAAGGATAATTTTCCTTCTATCTATCCATATGTGTTTCAAAGTTATGCTCAAGCCAGCTATTTATTTTAAGGTAAGGATATCATATTATCTCAAAGAGGAGTACAGCAGGGGGACTCTTTAGGACCTGCATTATTTGCAATGACTCTTCAACATATTGTCAATAATATCAACACCGACTTGAATATATGGTACTTAGACGACGGAACCATAGCTGGAGATCCGAATACTATATTAAATACATTAAAGGATATCCATAAGGAGGAAATTACAATTGGTCTTGACCTTAATTTTTCTTTTAATATACTTTTGATATATACTTGTATAAACGTATATAAAGGTGTAATATACTTTTGAAAAATACACACACATAAAATTAGTTATAAATAATCAATCTATATGAAAACAAACCAAAATACTTCAAACTAAAATATGAGTTTAGAAAAAAAAAGTAATCCCCTTCAAACATACAATGGTTTACTGCCATTTATCGGACACCAAAATTAACTTAAAAATTTGAGTTAAATATTTTTTCTTAGTAACCCATTGCAAACTTAAAGTGAATTAAACTCTTTGCCTACTGAAAATTTAAGCGCGTTTAAATGAGTAATAAAAAAACGGTATTTATAAATGCACAGGTTTTACAAAATATGTAGGCTAATCAGAATGTCTAGTTAGTTAAGATAGAACAAGGTGACTAATTAGAAAATACACACACACACACACATATTTATATATATATAAATTGAATGAATGAGAAAAAAATAATTATATATATAATAAATCACAGCCATATTCAATCCACTAGTGGATGAGGCCTCTCCCCGAAGGGAGGAGTTGCTCTACTGCTCCCACGCTAACCAGACGTGTTGGGAGAGGAGAGCCGAAGCTCTCACTGTGATCGCTACCTCTTTATTCAGGTAGCTCCAAAATTGTTCCAGATCCAGAGCTGCTTGACTTCGGTGATCTTACGGAAACCGGTAGACCAGCTCGGCCAGGGCATTGCCATACTTGTATAAACGGTACTGTAATTATTAAGTGTACGTACATCATTTTAGAGTAATGTGGAAAAACTTTTGAAGAACTGGTGACCTTAATTTTTGTATAAAAATTGTAAGCAACAATATGGAACAAACCTGAAGAAGTCATGAAATTTGACGTCATATACCTTTATAATTTTACCCTTATATATATTTCCATCTGGCCAACCCAGTTTCACCAGATCCTCTGTCTAAATTTTCTTAATTGTTTCATAGACCTGAAAAAGTCACGGAAACTTATGCTCGTTACATCTATATTTTTTCCCCTATCAATATATTTCCTTCTGGTCAACCAAGCTTCATCACATGCTGCGTTAATATGTTTTAAATTCCGCAATGTAACTCTGTCAAAAAGTAAAGTGATAGGCAGTACAGAATTAATATCTCTATGATAACTTAATATGACTATTTACATCAATAAATTCATAAATAACGTGCCCATTAAAGGGTGGTTAATGATCTACAATTAAGGAAGGAAGGAAGAACTAATTAGATAATTGCTTTTTCATTTATTGCTGAAATTGTAGAATAATTCTAGCACAGTAATTTTATACAGCAGCTCCTAACACCCTGTCTGTACCAGTCAATTTTTAACCCTACATATATA
>JAGDQP010016132.1:0-41180 GCA_022664845.1 Lepisma saccharinum | reverse complement strand
GTTCGAGCTAGAGCAAATTTGACCCAAAATTTCGAACCCCCCTGGCGACGACCCAACCCCCGTACATTTGGTCTTCCGGACCTGTATACAACGTTTCAAGGTCCTCGGATCATTTTCAAATTTCAAAACGTTCAAACCTTGAACTCTTTTTTTCTCTTCCTTGTTACCACTACGTACATTCCGAACCTGTTTACCATCGTTCCTCTGCACATTGACATTAACTACAAGTGTACATGATTCACTTGTCCATTTCCCCAACTTTTGAAAAATTCGAACCAAGCTAACGCGAATTCAAGTCAACCTACGTTCTACTATCACCTCTGTTCTTTAAGATTGGTAATTGCAGCCGGTCTTGTGAAACATTCCAGCCAGCTACCATCCTTTCTCTTCCTACTTTTTTTTTAAAGAAATCGTTTTGTGCACCACAGATAAGCCGTCTCTACGACCATCTTTCTAAAGAAAGGTACCGCTCTTAGAATTGCATGATGGATTATCATCCTAACTGACATCGCTTCTAGTCCTACCATACGAGACAATTGTAGGCACTGAATATGCTTAACAACACCAGTAATTTCAAATCATCTGTCATTCCATTATATACCATGACCAACCGTTATGGCTAGTAGCTTCTTAACATCATGTATTGTTACGCAGCTTCTACCGTGTCATCCATCATACAACTCTTAACAATACTGCTGACAGCTACTGTTAAAAGTCACAAGCTTAGCCCATTCAACCATCACGCAGAATCATTTATTAGTCCCACATCATAAATCCTCACATTGTGTCCAATATTCTTACATGTCAGGTAGACATCGTCTTTTAAAGGATTATCCATTTCTCTATTTCAAAAGGCACGCACAGATTGGGCTCGCCTTTTCCTTCTACCATTGTTCAAGCAGAGATTCAAAGCGTTCTTTCAAATCTTTATTATCCACCTTTTCATGCCTAGTTCTATAACAAGTCAAAATCATACGTACATGCTTCATCCGTCAAGCCTTGTCACTTGCCCCGCTGACAATCGTTCTATCATTCTATAGAAATTCAAAGCGCTCAGTTAAATTAAAACCCGTTCTTACATCCTTTCCTAAACCATGAGTCGTTCGCATTGTCATATTTCATCCGAAACATTAATTCTCCTCTGAGACCTTAATCTTGTCATTGAAGCTCATGTCCTTTTCAAACACAACTGCCTTCCTAACACCGCTTTGTTTAGATAACGCACCCAATAAACCATTCGTCATTCTCAACGTCTGATATTAAAGTATTCGTCTCATTCTAAGGTCACGTCTAGTTATATTCATGTCTTACAGGTACATGGACATCATCCATCAACCAATGCTAGCATCTAACGAACCCATTGTAACATTAATCTTTACAAAACCTATCGCAATCTCTCTTCATCTGCCTTTCGTCGTGGTCAACTGACTGCCTTGTCGCAAGTGAGCAGCTAAGCCGATTACACCTTCACGTACGACCTTCCCAATGAATAAAAGGCATTAAACCAAGTAGGACAAATACGGCAAAATTCCGTTGTTCAACAAAACATTGTAAAGTCTCCTATGCCCTAGTATATCGTCACCCACCATTGTAGCGGCACCGCTTTGTTCATGTCAAACTGACAGCACCTGTCAAAAGTGACGAGATAAGCCGATTAAAACGTCAAGCAGAACCATTTATCATCCTCACATCATTAATCTCTCCATTGTGTACAATAATCCTACATGACAGGTGAACATGGCCGTTTTGCGAACAATAGAGGCGGTATTACAAAGAGCACCCCAGTTGTGGGCCACCCTCTACTAATGGAATATTCTCAATGAATGGGAATTCTGGTTTTCAATTGACAAATAGGAAGTGATTAAACCATGGGATAAGTCGTGCAAGTAACTTAGTTTGTTTTGGGGGCTCAGCAACACATATTTGATCCAATACACTGTTTGAATCTATAGTGTAGTTGTTTAATTCAAATGTTGTTAAGTAAATATCGTTTGCATCTAGTACCTTTTCTGTCTGACGATTTAGCTAAGTCGGTAAGACGCTCGACTTCTAACTGAGCAACCGATGTTCAAATCTCGCTGCATCCGTAACATTTTTTGTCACAGTACCGAAACCAACACCGTGTGTTATGTTGATTTAACACACAAAAGTGGTAGTCATGCTGGGACACCGCATTGTGTTGAATTAACACAACTATTTTTTACAGTGTATTTGTTGCTTTTATATTGTATATTGACAAGTTCTATACATATTAACTGATAACATGTTAAAGAAAGACCTTAAAGAACGCTAATCAATCTGAATCTGTATTTTCTTTCTGCTGCAGATCATAAAAGTAGACAAAGCCGAGCTGCAATATTAAAATTGCTGTAGGTTAAAGCAAAGGCCATAAAAAAAATAATTAAAAAAATGGAAGTCATTGGCCTTAAGATATCCATGCCAAATGGCAGTAGCTCAGTTGGTGTAGCATTGGCCTAGCGATCGGAAGGTCCTGGGAACGATCCAAGGCTGTTTTTCCTCAGTCACGCCAGGCATACCGGTATGGTAATTGGTACATATAAACTAGACCCTGGCCGTACCTTCCAGCATCCTTTCCTCTACTCTATCCCGGCCTGAGCCTACGATGAATAAAAGGTTACGGTATAAATAAATCAAGATTCAAATTTAACATCTATTACGTGATACGGCTTAAAGAAGGGTATGTGGGAAAGAATTCGAACAGGGCTTTAGTTTCGAAGGAACCATACCGAGGTATTACTGAGGAGGAACTATGGAAAACCCTGTTAGGATGGGTTACAGCGCATTTGATTCATTCAGAAACTATTTTCCCAGATATGTTAACAGTTTTTCCTTTTGGAGGTAGAAATTGTTTTTAAAATGTTACTTTAAAATTGCCCATGATAAAATCAAATGGCCAATGGTTTGTTACTGCGGCTATGAACTTGCGAGTTGCGTGGGCCATAGAGTAAGTTAGTTATTTTTTATTTTTTTGGAAGTATCTGCTTGCTGGATCATGCATAGGCAATATTTACCTCAACATTACAGACACTTTCTGTACAAAACAACTGAAAAAGTTCAGATATAGGCAATCATTGATACAAGTGTCACCAAGAGAGCACTGTCGATCCCTAGCAACTCACAAGTGTTTCCGAAAAGGAGACATTTCTTCAGAAGATGATTTGATTGAAGAAAAGAAAAAGATATTAACTTATTATGCTGTTAGGGAGTATCAAGTAAAACAGGAGTTGCGAAAGCAATTTGTGTTGTGTACAGGGCTAATGCCTGAGCTGAGAGTAGAGCTGAAACGGGTCATCGGGTCTAGGCTTCGGACCCAGCATGACCAGGTAACCCGGGGGACAAATCAGAGTTTTTAATCATTTCTTTGCATTTCAAACCAATGAAATGATTCTATCGTTACCGGGTGGGAGTAACGCTTTTACTTATCTGATAATTCACATTCATGAAGAACATCAACCCTGTCAAACAAGGCGGGAATTGGCACAACTAATGGAATGTGACTACTCAACCAATATGCACCATTTGTATCGGATGGGTAAGGTACAGGAATGCACGCCCACATTCGACCAAACAAGTTATTGAAGAACTGGGCTGGAAAACTCTTCCGCATCCTCCCTATTCCCCTGACCTTGTGCCGACAGATTTCCACCTTCTCTCTCTCTCTCTCTCTCTAATTTTGTTAAGGAGCAAGTCTTTCATGATGAAGCTGCTCTTGAAACTTGGCTAACTCATTTCTTCAACTCAAAAACACGGGAGTTCTACAGACAAGGCACCGAACTCCTTCCCCAACGATCGCAAATAATCATTGATAATGAAGGTGACTGTGACAACATTACTGACTGACTGAGTGTTTTTGTGAAAGTATATTGTTAGACTACAATAACAATGCTTCATCTCACCACCTGTGTAATTGTGTTAATCAATTACTGTACGCCTGTTAACGTACGTAATAAAATTTGGTGACGTTATAAAACGCTTCGAAATTGTGCACCAACTACAATAAATAAGATTTTTGTTATATTCTTACATTGCAACTGCTTCATGCACAAATTTACGTAAGAAAATATAAGGCGGACACACACAGACACACATGTAGGGCAGGGCAAAACAGTGTATTTACCTCCAGCATCCCAATAGATTCGGGTGTGCTTAGGTATAAATTCCCCCAAACTCTTTCGGTGACAAATAATATTCTGTGCGTATATGAGGTTGAAGTAGCACATAGGATGTTTCGCACCTAGAAGTTGGTTTCGGGAGGGGTCCAGCGATTTCAAGGGGGTCCGAGGTCTGTCTGGGTGTGAAATTTACATAAAATGCATTGCCAAAAATTATAGTAATTTTACCCCCAAAATCTTAATGTTGGGAGTCCGGACCCCACCCCACCCCCCCTCTGCGTACGTTCCTGAGTATGTGTGTTTGTTTAAACATATTGCCGTTCACTGTGCCAATACCAACATAAATATTAATTTGTGCATTTTAGGACCAACTTCATAAACTTTAGGACTCTACTTGTGCAGAACATTCTCTGCACTTGTTGAAAAATATTGCTGTACATGTTCACCACAACATGTAGACAATTTTCTGTACACTCCTTTCACATACTGAATTGAACTGATATATTTATGTGTCCATAAAAGTTTCGAATGGTTTATTCTAAGAAATATAGACACTCGTATAAATTCTAATTATTCTTTCGGAAAGCAAAATGGTGGTTTGTTTTAAAAGAACAAAGGTTGTTATTACATCAAAACATCTCTCATTTCCACTTGTGCTTTTAAGCTTAGTACAAAGCTCGCATTTGAATTTTATGTTTAAAATGTATATGATTATTATAATAAGAACAAAGCAACAGCACTTGTAAGAATGATATATTTAAATCAATTTTCCTTAACACAATTATCAACACCGTGACTAAGACAAGAAAATATTAAGATAATGAAAAATCGTGTAACATAAACTTTATGTATATGTTGCGTAGTTCATTAAAAATACAATATGAAAAATTCATGGGCAAACATGAAAAATCAGTAAACACGCCATAAAACTTTTAACAGTGTCAATGTCATGAATAGTGACGCATTCCAGCTACAAGAGTCTAGCGAAAGCATAAGAATTAGAAAAGTAATGATCGTGACATACTATTCCATAAACAGCACTGTTTTGCTTAATTTTCCCTTCATAGTTAGCTGCTAAGAAATCCTTTCTAAAAATTAAACGCTGTAACATATCAAGGAAAGTGATTCATTCTATTACTTTTAGAAGCTAAGCAATGTTGCATAAATATTTTATATTATACACAATTCTATAAAATTGTACAGGACACGTGTCTAAAAGGCCGCTTTAGACGACAGCATTTATGCTATGAGAAATCTTACGATTAGCAGTAGTGCCAGAGCGTGAAAACAAGAATGCTACAATAGGGCAAGATGCTATGGTATAAATCCATAACTTTTCTTTTCTTTTTAAGCTCTCACACTGTTTCTGCTAAGATATTTTATTTAGGATCACTTCGAACAATAAATTCTAAAGCTATTTATACAAACTTCAATAGAACATAATCTAAAGTATGAAACAAACCCTTTGAAAGAGATTATGGACTCAAAATACACAGCGTTTATCAGAACGTATCGTATTCAAGAGTTCGTTGCTTTAGTTCTCCTCGTGTTGATTTCACCCAATGACCTCTATCTAAAAGCGATACTGGACTGACTGCTACCACTGAAAATTTCATGAACATATCAAACCAAGGAGTGGAGAAGACACTAAATCTCGTTTGTCCACTTCCAATCTAAACCAATATAGACCAAATTTTCGGTTGCAACAGGGTTTTTTACGCTTGATATCGCTGTGTTTTCCGATTTATGTCTTTTTTATTCGCAGTTTTTTTTTATATTATATGTAGAGTACGGTATACTATTATATGCATAACTCAAGAATTAAGACATAAATAAAAAGCTGACCGCACAGCGATAAGAAGCTCATAAAACTGAGTTAGAACTGAAAGTTTGATCCACATTGGATTAGACAGAAAGTGGACAAACGAGTTTAAAAAATATTTGCTCTGGCATCTATCTTTCGACACTAAGGAGTCACTCCAGTATCGTTACGTAGAGCTCGATGGTTTCATCAATCTTGGTTAACAAGAATTGACGATTAGTTAAATCACTTTGAGAATCTTGAAATATATTTGGTGGGTTTATCAACCAACGCGGGGGTCAAGCAGGGTATTCTAAGCCCCCTGCTTTTCGTTATTATGATGGACGAAATAGCAAAGGAATGCAAAAAGAACACCCAAAAATACCATCTTGGCTACTACAAAATGTCCTCAGTACATATTGCCGAGCTCATGTTTGCAGACGATCTAGTAGTCATGTATAACACAGAAAAGGAACTCCAGAAGAACGTAAACATTTGGAACAAGAAATTGGAAGAGAGTAACAAAGTTATCAGCT
This sequence comes from Lepisma saccharinum, assembly GCA_022664845.1. NCBI lineage: Eukaryota > Metazoa > Arthropoda > Insecta > Zygentoma > Lepismatidae > Lepisma > Lepisma saccharinum. Next base: position 34,710 of record JAGDQP010016132.1, on the reverse strand, counting down.
GCACGAAATCAAAAACAATGGTCATTTCCCCGAAGGAAGGCAAACATACTATCAAATTAGAACAAATAGCCCTCGAACAAGTAAACAATTTCAAATATTTAGGCTCTGTTATCAGCAAGGATGGAAGAATAGACAAGGAACTAAACAGAAGGATAGCATCAGCAAGTCGCTTCTTCAACAGCATAAAAACGAATTCTTAAATAAAAAGAGGTATCAAAAAGGATTAAATTAGCAGTCTACAAGTCAACCTACATCCCAATCCTTACTTACGGCAGCGAGACTTGGACAATGACACAAAAACACAAGGGGAAAATTCAAACTATGGAAATGCGATTCGTCAGGGAAATCGAAGGCAAAACAATACGTGACAAAATAAGAAGCAACGCCATTAGAAATAACTTAAAAGTCGAACAACTACAAAATACAATAGACAAAGGACAACTGCGATGGTTTGGGCGCATACAAAGAATGGAAAGAAACAGAATACCAAAGTTGGCGTACCAGAGCAGAGTTACTGGAAGACGAACACGAGGACGACCCCAACAGACCTGGGAAGCTGGAGTAGTAGCAATAGTGGAAAGGAATGGATTAGAAGGCAGGGAAGCAAAGAGAATAGCAATGGACCGCAAAGAATGGCAAAAAGTTTGGATGACCCTCGACACTGCAAGTTAGAAGGTTAGCTATTAAGTAAGTAAGTAAGGGTTTATCAACCTTCGTTCAGAATTTTAACAAACCGTCGGTGAACAAATTTAATCCGTTTCAAACTCCTTAGAATTATTTAACAATTTATCAAGTCTTAACAAAGATTGGTGAAACCCAACTATTAAGTTTGTTAACTAAGGTTTCGTTAAATTCTTAACGAAGGTTGGTGAAACCCAGCACTTTTGTGTTTGAAATATTTTTCATAAAGAGAGGAACTAACTATGTTACGGATCGTTATCCTGTTGTATTTTATGATGTATATCTGCTATAATGTGTACTCTGGATAGTACAGAACTGACAATATGTGATTTTATACATGTTTGGCTATTGTGGTGGTTATTCTTAACGTCTTGTCATTGCCAAAGCAGCCTCAGATAATGACATTGCTACTTTCAGTGTTCTCTGAATGTAATGGAGGAGCACTCTCTCGACAGTTGAACACCTTAGAAACTGCGCCGGTGGGTGGCTTTTAGTAAAATGGGGTGGCTTTGACAACTTTTAAGTTTCAAATGAGTGTACTACTTAAAATTTAAGAAGTACAACGATCATTTTATGCCTTTCATGAGTCTGGATTTGTATGGGGGATAATCAGTTGAAAAAAGGCAAGACACCGTAAAATATCATTGAACATTAATTATCTCAAAAGTAATCTTCAAAACTATTCCGACATTTATCCCACTGGGAGATAATTCGGTCAATCTTGTCCTTGAAGAAGCTTCTGGGCTCCCGTTAATCAGAGAAAGTGATTCGTGTTTTGACTCCTGAGGGAGTTGAAGGACGAAAAATTCATCGTTGCATGTCTGCTGCACAGATCTCACTTCCCCCTGATGATTTTCACATTCTTGGAGAACTGGAGAGATACATTCGTGGGCATCAGCTTGCATCGGACGAGGACATGTATGATTCGGTAAAGATGTGGATCCCTCAGGAGCATAGGAGCTTTTCATGGATGGAATTGACCGTCTTATTTCCCAGTGAGATGAATTTCTTAACAGCTCTTGAAATTACTTTTGAGATAATTAATGTTCAACGACGCAAGCAGCACAGACACGTGAAATCATTGCCATTTATTGGTCATGAAATTTCAAAAGTGGTCAAGCAAAGGAAAATGTAATTTGGTGCGTCAAATAATGGTGAGAAATATGCCGTCATTGCTGAAACGACATTTCACCGACATTTAAATGTCCTCCTCCTAACATTTTGTATGAGTTACTTACACGCCCCAATAGGCAAATAATTGAAACGTCAATTGAGGATTATTAACAGATGTCATATGTTCGTCATATAAATCACGTCTGACTGACATTTCCCCATGATTTATCACGTGTTTTTCACGTCATTGTAAATTATTCCTGACCTTCGTATGAAGTGATAATGACGTCTCTGTGTTGTTTGGGGACACTTTTTGTGTCTGGCCAGTTTTCATTTGACTGCCCCCTCATAGTTTAAGACACGATATCTGTCCATTGAGCTATATGCCTATTTTTCGGTAGTAGTAGTAGTAAAAAGTATTATTGTTCAGTCACCCGAAATGGGATAACTTTGACTGGCCTTACAAAAATTATAACACAAGTAACACAGAAATAGAAGTTATTTTACCCAGTCAAACATAGAAGCAGAATTTTGTCGTAAGTGGTAACATATAAACTCGAGGTAAAATATATATTTCTGTACAATCTTGTACTTAAAACACACAAGAAATCTTGAAATTCTCTTCTTTCTAACACAAAAAATATAGAATTAAACATACTATTATTACTTTTCTGATAAGGTTTACCTTGTGAAATAAACTTACCGGTATATAATAAATAATAACACAAATATAATAGATTTTAAAGAGTGAAGAGTATGTGACTGGACTGGGGATCGAACCCGGGACCTTTGGGTTACCGTCCCAATGCGCTACCAACTGCGCCACCCAGTCGACCCGCTTCCCAATCACACACCTTCCACTCTTGATGTCGATGTTCTCTCTCGAAACCATCTGGAGAGTACCACAACTCCTAGTTGTACTTGGACTTTCCTGTGTCTCATAATGGTGAACATCTCACACGGAAGAAATAATTTCCAAAGTCGAAATGGAGGCAACTTCCGATATTTTGGGGAGAGTTACCGCATTAGGACAGTAACCCAGAGGTTCCGGGTTCGATTCCCGGTTCAGTCACATACTTTTCACTCTTTAAAATCAATTGTATCTGTACCTAAAGTGGCTTGATGTACAGAGCAAAAATCGGCAGTTGCCTCCATTTCAACTTTACAAATGCTCTAACTATATGCTCCAACTTTACATCCGAAATAACATTCATAGCATTTTTGTACTTTAAGATTAGTTCATCACTAGGGTTGCCACCTGTCCCGTATTTTATCAAAAAAATTACGTGTCCCGTACAGACTCTGCTCATCTCCCCATGGCGGTGATTAATATACGTGTCTTCTGCTTGCTCTAATACATTGCAAAAAATTGTCGTGTTAAAAAATTAAACACTTTTCGGTGTCCACGCGCGACTACCATTTTTCTGTGTTACATCAACACCGTTTGCCGTGTGATTTTGGTTATTCAACAGTGTGTTAGTGCTAGGATGATACTTTTCATTGTGTGGAATCAACATTGAAAACACATCCATTGTGTTGAATCACCGAAATTTACACAGTTTGTTGTATTGATTCAACAACAACAAAAATGGTGGGCGACCAGGGACACAGAAAAGTGTTGAATCAACACAGTCGTTTTTTGCAGCGCAGATACTAATACCAACTATATTTAGTAAATTGAAATAGCCATTATCTGCCCACCAGTGCTTTTGGAAATTTTATTTGTATATGGGGCCAGTTTAGAAACTTTGGTCTTCGGCCCGTCACGATTCGCCCTTTAGCTATTAAAATCGACAACCACGCCCCTGCCGGGACTGGAACCCGGGACCTTCAAGCCGTTAGCCTGCCGCCGCAGACCGCACGGCCACCCGGCCGGCAGTGCTTTTGGAGTGTGAGCATTCGCAAGCGTTTTCTATGTATTCTTGATTATTATGGAGATTTTAAATTGTGAGGGTAGTCATATAGTAGTACATGACCTAAGTAGTTACTATCATTTTAGGTTATTTCAGATTTTCCCTTATTTTCCCGTATTATCCGGTACTTTTGGCCAAGAGTCCCGTTATTTTTTCATCAAAAGGTGGCAACCCTATTCACCACATACATAGCAGAAATAGTCAGAATGATTGAAGCGATTTTTTTTTTTTACCACTTTTGAAAATTGTGTAACAAAACAATACTAAAAACAAACATGGAAACGCACTACTAGTTTTTTTCCGAATTGACATATTTTCGCTGAGGGGAAGGTGCAAAATGGTGTTTTTTTTAAATAAATAAATAATACACTAGACATGCACTGGCGAATCTCATAGGCAAGAGGGCTTTAGTGAGGGGGGAAGAGAAATTTCCAGATGGAGGAAATCCCCCCACTAATTCAAGCTATACACGTAACAAAACACTATAGTTCTAAAGAGAAGCAAAGTAAAATATCGTGATAAAAAGCTCACAATCAGTGCAATGTTGATTAAGCACTAACAGAAGAAGAACATGTCAGAACATGCAAAGCACTGCACAGTCTTGACTTCCTGTGTTTCAGTCTGCCTAACACAACAATTCATTTCCTTAAGTTCGTCTGAAATACAAGCACGAAATATTAAGTTAAATCATGCTATGTCAGGCCATAAAGAACATTATAATGGGCTATATACTTGAATTAAGTGTTCATTGGAGGGTTTACATCCCGTCCTTTGGACATCATCTTCATCCGATGGAAGATAATGACAAGTCCTCCATCGATTCACCTTGCCGAAGAACCTTCAAGTCAGGACCTGCCTTCGGACAGAACAAGGTTTTAATCTCATTATCTTTATCTCGTTCTACCATTTAGCCCTCGCTTTAAAGACCCAAGAACTTTTCGTGGCATCTGAAAATGAAAATAAAATTGACATTGTACTTGGTTTTATACGGAACCATTTCAAATTCTGTACCTGTAAAATAGAGTTCAAAATTACCGGTACCATCGGGATTCCGTATTACAATCATCATCATATCAAAGATTAACCATTGATATCTCATATCTACAATTATTGTTACCTAAAGTTGTTTTTTTTTTTGGGGGGGGGGGAATGGCGTACTTTCCAGTTGAAATTTCATTATAAGTAAACGGTCAATTTACCACTTGGTTTATTTGTTACGAAGTTTCAACTGGAAGGTCCGCCATTTTTTCCTTTCAATAACTAGAAAGTAGCAACAACTTTAGGTGACAAAAAATGTTGATACGAGGTATCAATAGCTAACCCTCAATATAAATATTTTAAAGTAACTAAATTAAATTTTACCCTCTTATTGGGGAAAAAAATACCTCTGATAGCCCCAATTTTAAACTGCAATTGACATTCCTGAAACACAATCAAAGAAAGTACATTACACAATTTGCACCGAAAATTCTGCACTGAATTAAATAACAGAATTCAAATTATTCACTAAGCATTGAACGCCTTGATCTCCGCAACCTAGCACACGCTAGTGATGTGCCCGGTTGCATACGATTCACGGCTACTGTGAGTTCAAGGACGATTATAATTTGTCCACAGGCTTCGTACGAGCGATATTCAATGAAATATTTCCAAACGCAATCGAAAAGCTTCGTTTTCCTTCGCGTTGCCTCTTACAAAATTATCGTCTGCTTCCCCTGAACCTACCTGAGTTGTGAATATCAAGCATGCAATAAACTCTACAACATTGCCGCATCTACGCTTGGCAGTTTCAGCTCACTATGACAAACCGCAGATGCATTCTCGCTGTTGCTAATGTGCGTGAAACTTGTCAACAATGCTCCACGGACAAGACATTCACATTTCTACCGCTTCAAGAAAACTCTGAACTCCATCTGCTGCTTCCCCATTCAGAGAATCAATTACGACAAAATTTGTCCCTTTCATAGGCTGCCTTGTCGCAGTTTCTTTTTACTTCTTCAAGGTCATTCGCCACAAGCCCTTGGACAAAGTGTAGTGTACACATTCCAATGTAGTCATTTTTTAGCATCATGGGAGGGGAGATTAGATACTATTCAACAGCGTGACTCCAATCAGGAACCTTTCATTGCATCTTTATTTTCCTAGAATTATAATCTGTTTGGTTCCAATATATACAGGAGTTCTCAGGCCCGTTTTCATAGTTAGGTTCTCAAGTTAGAGCTTGTGAACTACTTCGCCAAGTCAGTGGTAACCGTCTCAAGTGGGACACTGTTTCATAGTGGTTACTTCGAATTTACTTTGCCAAGCATTATCTTGCATTGCCAAGCAACGTCAGTGCTTCTTGGTGAAGGAAATTGCTTGAAGTCACAGAAAGTTAATGATATTTACCAGCGCTGCCAACTGCACCATATTCACGCGCGACTATAAATTAAATTAATTTATTTGTTTACCAGAACTGTATATATAAGTAATTAAGCCAAAATGTTTCTCATCTGAAATAAATTGTAGGAATAATTGCATTTTAAATAATTTTGTCGGAAAACCTTCAAAAACTATAAACAATAGTCGGTCATCAAGGAAATAGGTTGGCAATGAAAACAAGCGAAGTTTGAGCAGCGTGTTAGCAAGCCTCGTTTTCTTGCCAATGTACATTTACACAAAACATCATTTTCTGGCAGCTATATCGCGGAAACCGTACAGAACATATGAGAAACAGTTGGTAATTTCTTTAGTTAAAAGAAATTCAAAATATATTGAATCTAGTAAGGGCGATGCGATGTCAGCTAAGAAAAGAAAAGAGATGTGGGAAGAAATAACCACGGAATATAATTCTGATTTAAGAATTGAATGCCCAGTAGGTAGTTATTTTCAGATCGAAATTTAATCCTGTTGTAAAGATATACTAATTGTTTTCACCAATGTAAGATCATCAGTACTAAATTATCGTTTCCTCAAAGAATTGCTTTAAACACCTAATACTATTTGATCAATGTCAGCGTTATCTGTGAAATTTCCAAATTTACACCTAGCTAACATCTACTTTATTGCCCGCAAGAAATGTAAAATTAACGGGAGAAATTTAACATTTTGGACGTTTGTAAGTGTTGTAATGCAAAGTATAGCATTACTTTAGCTTACGTTGAGCGTGATTTCTCCGAACGAAGTAAGCCACAGGTTCATGCATCGGAATTATAGTAATGTTCCATATAACCATTGAGACATATGCGCGAGCAAAATTCCGAACGAAATAAATCACAGGTTCATTTAAAAATCGGAGTCATGGTAATGCTACGTCATAGTGATATGTTTATTTCCATATCGCCATTGATATTTTGCTACAAAAATCACGGACAGTATGTCGAGTGAGCGATGGTGAACGGAGACTGGTTAGAAAAGGCAGGTTAGATGTGTCTTGTTATACGCAATGTGCATCACTTTTAACAGACATCACCTATGGCTACTCCGTTTATGGTTCCAAATGGAACGCCCGATGCATACTAAATAGACGCCTAATGTCTGCCTTACATACAAGTTTGCGTGAGATTTGGGTGAATAGCCAATTGAAACAGGTGTCACACCTTACAATAAATCACGTGTTTCAATTGGTTACTCACCCAAATCGCAAGTAAGTTTGCATGTAAGGCAGCCCTAAGAGTGAAAGAACGAAAGGTCCTAGAGACTATTTAGCTTCTTGCTCTTTGAGGTAAACAAATGCAGTGCGTTTTAAGCGCCATGTTCATCGCGTTTAATAAAGATATCCAAAATGACTTTAACCTTCTCCGCTAGTTCGAGATCCGTACTTTTGTGGTAAATACTGATATGTGCTGTTTATAACACGAAGTGTCGCCATAAGTATTCCTCCGCACCACCATGATTATTAGGGCTATGCGTTACTCAACTCTATTGTGTATTTTACCAAACGATAGTGAAATAGCTTTTCATAACACTTTGAGCGCTGGTTGACGATATGTAAAGGTGGATGTGATAATTATTTGCAAGGGAATGAAAGGAATAGAGCGTACCTATGACTGAATTGGTAGCAGAAACTGCGAGCTATGAAGTGAAGTTTATCCACCTTTTTATATTAAGAAGCATTTTCGACCTGAGCTGATGGTGGTTGAGATCCCAACAAGATATCTACAAGCTAGTCAATCTACACTATGGGATATGGTGCAATTTATGGTAGCCAATTGTTGCTATGGTATGGAAAATGCTTTCCTACACCCGTAAGTGCATCTCGTAAATTTTAGTCTAGAATTAGGATACATATCACTTTAGATCAGCCATATGTCACATTTTCATAATTTAAAAAAATATGTACTTGGTTTGATCAACTCATACGAATGGTACCATGCGGAGGAATACTAATGTCCTCATTGCGTGTTCTGGATTCTACGTATTTCGAAACACAATTCACGGGTATCACGGGAGCTAATTTAAGACGTTTGGTAATATAACGTGCGTGACAACTTCTTTTGTGAACCGGTATCTCCTTCTGAATTCTCTTTCATTCCACTAATCAAACAAGTCCAGAAAATTCCTAACGTAACGCTTTGGTAGGCGATAATTATAATTTTCCTCATACAATTCCATTCAACAATATCGGTTTAATGCCCAATCATCCATTTTTCTGTTATATTTGATAACTCAAGACTGCCATCGGCCTTCCTTGGCCAAGTCGTAAAAAAATACTGCTTTCCTTTACTCAGCCAAGTCTTGAAATCTTCTATGAAACAAGCACTCACAAGCAGTGTCTTGAGATATGTCTATGAAACTGAAATCATTGACGAAGGAAGTCGGAAAAAACGCTACTTATCTTGGCCAAGTTATTCCTCGAAGGTTGAGCTCGAAGGTAACCACTATGAAACGAATTTTAACTTAAGTCGAGCCAATTTACTCAAGCATTTGCTCAAAAAATGTCTATGAAAACGGGCCTCAGTCTCCGTACTAGGTCTATAACTCATCTCCTATTGCACATGGAGCTTTGAAAAAAAAAAATGTGCACACGCTAAAATCCACATGCAGAATAACGTGGTGGATATTGCTGAAGGCAGTGACCTGTGACGTCCAGGGAATACCTATACACTGGGCCACTTCAAAATTTTATTTGGTAATGGGGGTTGATTTTATTTCGAAACGAGCTTTAAATTATGAACAACTTTTAGAGGCACTAGCGTAGCTAACGGGCCCAGAGGGCCCGCAATGCGGAATGCCTTCGGTTAAAGGAGGCATACTTACTAAGCTTATAATTTCGAAGTTCAGTAACTTCGGGGTCATACTAGTTTGCGGGGAGAAAAGGAAAGTAATGCAGAGTGCCAACTCAGGATAATTTTAATATTTAAAAAAAAATGAAGGGGGAGAAAAGGGAAAATAACACGCCCTTAGTTACGCTGCTGTTTAGAGGAAATACTTTTCGATAGCTCATACTGTTTGGCATAGGGTTGCCACCCTCCAGATTTTGTGGGGATTGCCCCTACTTTCGAAAACTGTCGCGACTTTGGTGGGACACTTAAATGTCCCTACACTTTTATATTATACTGATTTTACTCGCTAGTTACAGAAAAAAATACATTAGTTTCGAAACAACTTCACATTTCTCTTGTCTTTGTTATACAGGTAGCTTTCAAAATACAGTCTATTTTCTGTTGTCAACAATGAGTTTATTTGGCAGTGTTGTCATGTTTCCAAATATATTTGTGTATCTGAAGATTTCAGTTTTTTATTTGATCTAGAGATATTCGTTGCATTTCATCGCCAAAGTTATTTATTTATTTTTGTTACTTGCTTTCGTTTTGGCATTGTGCATATTGACATATGCCCGGCCTGTTTAAAGCATCTTTCCTTTTCCTCAGATCAGATAAGATAAAATGAATTTTATAGGCCCTAACAGCACTATGGCTTACGCCCGTCCCGATCCTTTCCCTCAGTGTATGTATTTAATAATTCAAAAACATGTGTATTCTACAGTTTTCTTTGCGGTTTCTTTTCTATCCATTCGCGTTCGTATAGCTAGAGAATGGAATGGGATTTTTAAAAATAGAAATAAAAAACGGAGAACTACAATATTTGAAAAAGTCGGGGGTCTGATTTAAATTGATGACATATGTATGAAATAAAAAATACTGATAAAACTGGAGGTAAAAAGGGATACTAAGATAGATTTTCGGCACTCCCTAGCCCCCTTTTTGCGCCATTACTGCGTGCAGGCGTTCTGTATCGGAAGTGTTCCAATTGGCAAATCTAGACTTTCACAGCTACAAGAGCTAATTAGTAACTCAATATTAATATGGTGAAGAGTGATTTTGGTACTTTTCGGGGGCTGTGACTCAAAGGGAGTAGTAAATAAAGGTTTGAAAGTAAAGTGAATTACGAAATTGGATATGTGGAATCAAACGGTGAAATTTTCGAAAACAGTGATGTCTTAGGAATCTCTTTACTGCGATTTGGTTCAAGGCTAATGGACTTGCACTTAACGAAAATAAAACTCAACGTATGACTTTTAGTCTCAAAGATGTATCTCTTGAAAATAGCTCAACCTGTGTAAAGTTTTTGGGTGTAATTCTTAACAATAAGCTATCATGGCAACCACATATTGATTATCTCTGTAGTAGGCTGTCAAGGGTAACATATCTGTTAAGACAACTGAAAAATCATGTTCCTCAGGAATATGTCAGATCTGCTTACTTTGCTTTCTTTCAGAGTATAATTAAGTATGGTATCTCATTTTGGGGAAACAGTTGTCATGCAAAATATATCATTCTAATACAGAAAAAGGTAATCAGAATTATCGCAGACTCACACAGGTTAGCCCACTGGGAACCCCTGTTTATCAATCTAAAGATTATGACAGTGGTTAACCTATACATCTGTACAGTACTCCAACAGGTAAAAAGTAATCTACAAAACGTACAGCTCAGAAAAGATATACATTCGTACAACACTAGGAACAATAAACATATCAATGTACCATTTCAAAGACTGTCCAAATCTTTAAATAGCTATGAGATATTAGGAATAGAAATGTATAATAAGCTGCCTCCAACAGTAAGAAACGAACATCTGAATAGATTTAAGAGAAAATTGTCGAATTGGTTAGTTGCAACACCCTTTTACTCATTGGAGGAATTTTTTGACTGTTCCATAGAAATATAACATATTCTCCTTTTTAATTATACATATTGTTTGTAAAATTATATAACCATACTATAAATATATACATATAAGCAATTAGGCTATTATATACCTATAACTGTAAATATATAAGTGAATATTGTATTTGTTGCTGCTGTTGTATTATCAATTTTGTTATATTTTTAACTAGAATGGCTATTGTAATTGTCATAAATTGTTATCTGTATATTATGCTACAAACTTGACCTTGTCCATTGCTGTGAATAGCTTAACGACAATAAAATTTATCTATTTATTATTTATTTATAAGGGGGTGAAAGCAACTTTAAAATTTTAGATTTATAAATAGAAAAAAGGTTTGATTTAGTTTTCTTTGAAATAAAAACATTTTTGACAACCTTTAAAGTGAACACTTTTGATATCTCGTACCATTTGGCAGTTGTAAGATCTAATTGATAGGTCAACAGTTAACTTACCAATGGTATCGGTATAACGGGTTTGAAGAGAAGAAAAGAAATCTATTTGCTATCGTCACAAATCGCAACAGTACAATTTTTGCAAATTACCAGCTACCTTCAGAAATATATTAAGTCTGGAAGACAAATAGTACGAAATTGCTCCACAGGTGGTACTCAGTTTTGCGTTTTTAAAGTAAAGAACTCGCAAGGATTGTCTTTTAGATTTTTGAGTACTTATGAAGAAGGGAATGGCATTGGATTATACAAAACTGATCTAGGCGTATCTGAAAACACAAAATGAAAAGTAAAATCAACAATATACATACGGATGCAGCGGCCGATGAAAGTTAAGAAGGCAATTGAATGATGTCAGTGACTTGGTGCTCAAGCGAACAGAACAACCAAGGTATTTGTCGAAGCTCGTTGTTAGCGTTTACACCTATTCAGGGATACTTGCGCTTGGCAGGCAGTAATTCCAGGATTGTTTCTAGCTCCGTGGTTTGCCATTCGAACCCTGAAATGATGCTTGTGTGTTGACTGTAGGCTACCCCCCCCCCCCCCCCGCGTCGATAAATCGTTGGAGTGTTTGGGCATGTCAACAGCAGGGTTCTCATCGTGAAAGAGGTATTACGTCCAAACCGAGGAAGCAGGAGAGTGACGTCAGCATATGTTTGGAGGCCCATTAAGCAGGGATTCCGATAGTCAGTGTCTTCGTTTTCATCTTGATTGCATTGGGATTTAAGACCAGTAGAAAACATTATACTATCCGATAGACTGTGATAGGTGACATATGCATAAGAACCATCCGATAGACCGGGATAGGATACATATGCAAGAACTGAACTAATTGTAAAATAAAACTTTCAGTTTGCCTTTATTAAAGTAATTTACAAGAAGCAGGAATGTAGAATTATTAAGTTAAAGTTCATCGTCGCAGTTAAGCTGATTAAACATTCAGAAGTTGCAGTAGGAACAGACTTCATTCAGATCGAATATTAAGAGAGTATGCCATTACAATCGAGCAAGTGTTAGAGACAGTATTATTTGGACAGTGCTGAGTAATTTGATTACGTGTCGTGAACAGTGAACCCAGACGGATCCAGAGTGATTACATTATAAGTTAGTGATAGTACGGAAATTTGTACGATAGAGATATCCGCAGGAAGACGTCTATTACAGTCCGAACTGAATGAATAAGTACCGTTCGTGAGAAAAGCCATAACGAGATACAGTTACGAGAAAAGCCTTATTACGTTTCATATAGATAGAACTTTCTCTGAAATTGACTATTTCATACAGAATAGGTTAGTTCTTCAGAAATCAATATTCTCTATATAGTTATATATATTACGATCGTAACATCCATTTATTATCATTCAATCTACATATAAAATCTCTATTTTATCATTTAATCTTCAATTGCATCTCTATATTTCATGCATCAATATTTTAATTATCTCACACACACTTGTATGAAAACACATACTAGCAAGTATTTGTCATAAATGAAACTGTGTGATATACATGAGAATTCATACAAGTGACAAGCATATTATACTAACCGTATATCGCTATATTAGTGAACAGAGTGCGTTATGTTGAATTAAGTGGAGGTGTTCAACAAAAATATTGCGAAGATTATTAAAGACTGAGCGCAAGGAGAAGTAAATATATTAATAGTATTCATATTCAGCAAACTACATACAAGCATTCGGAAAAGGATGTATCTTCAGTGTGTATGAATATCCAGAATAAAGAAGTTCAAGATATTATTTTGTAATCAACGCTAAAATTATAAATATTTGTTTCATTTCTCAAGAAAGCACTCCATACAACCTGGTTAAATCTCACTTAAGTAAAGATTGAGTGCTCCTTAATCAAATATCTGGTGTAGTATAAAGTAATCCATTATTTTGCCAATAGATGGCTTCAGTGATCTGTAGCTCGCGTTATATAAGTCCGATCGGGTTCAACGAGATGGCGTTCAAACGATGAGATTGCGTACTACAAACACTGTTCAGATAGTTGTGATGAGTTGACTCAGTGTGTGAGCGCGCGTCAAAATGGACACTAGCAAAGAGAAAATACGCTATATTTTACAGTTTTTCTTCGATAAAGGCGAAAACGCAAGCCAGGTGGCTGCAAATGTGAATAGTGTTTATGGTCCTGATACTGTAACAGCCAATCACGCGCAATTTTGGTTTCGTCGATTCCGTATCGGTAATTTTGACGTCAAAGATGTACCACGCACTGGAAGGCCACGTGTCGAAAATGTCGATAAAATCATGGACATTGTCGCGTCCGATCGTCATGTAAGCACTGTTTCGATTGCCCAAGAGCTAAACATTGCACAAGAAACCGTGTGGAACCATTTGCATAAGGCTGGATACAAAAAGGAGCTTGATGTATGGGTGCCACACGAGTTAACGCAAAAGAACCTTATGGACCGAATTTACATCTGCGAATCGCTGCTGAATCGCAACAAAAGCGACCCATTTCTGAAGCGATTGGTGACTGGTGATGAAATGTGGATCACTTACGACAACGTCACGCGAAAACGGTCGTGGTCGAAGCGCGGTGCGCCGGCGCAAACGGTGCCCAAGTCAGGATTGACGGCCAGGAAGGTTTTGCTGTGTGTTTGGTGGGATTGGCAGGGAATTATCTACTATGAGCTTCTCCCCTGCGGCCAAACCCTTAACTCGGAACTATACTGTCAACAATTGGACCGTCTGAAGGCAGCAATCGCCCAGAAGCGGCCAGCTTTGGCCAATAGGAGAGGCATTGTGTTCCACCAGGACAACGCCAGGCCACACACATCGATAGTGACTCGCCAGAAGCTCCGGGAGCTTGGTTGGGAGGTTCTTATGCATTCACCTTATAGTCCGGACCTGGCACCGAGTGATTACCATCTGTTCATGTCCATGGCGAACACGTTTGCTGGTGCAAAATTCGCGTCAAGAGAGGCTTGTGAACATCGACTGTCTGATTTTTTTGCTAATAGGGACAAGGGCTTCTATGAGAGAGGCATCATGATATTACCTTCCAAATGGCAACACGTTATCAAACAAAACGGCGCATATGTGGCCTAAATCGGATCATTCTAACTATGGTAAGTCAAGCCTTCAATGTCATGCAAAAATAATGGATTACTTTTTACTACACCAGATATTTTTACTGCAAAGGAATCTTAGTATTGCGCAGCGTTTCCGTACCAGACAATTATTCATATTCAACAATTCTACTCTCTTTCGAAACAAACCCAACCGCCACAGCGGAAGATGAGAAGTGGATCGCCAGCTTCAACTGCCAACAGTTGGACAGACTGGAGGTGAACTGATATCTAAGTGGCCAGTTCTCATCAATCGCAAAGACACATTTTCCATCTCGATAACGCCAGAACTCATGGGGCTTTCACGACACGACAAAAAGTTACTGAAGTTTGGTTGGCGAGTGGGATCCCATCCAGCGTATTCCCCTCATATTACCTTTACGGACTACCACATTTTCTGATCAATACAGAACACTTTCACTCACTAAACATTTGATGATGTGAAAATGGCATTGCAAAACTTTTTTTTACCCTAAACCAGAGGAGAATTATTATCGGCGTGGAATTAAATTTCCTACTAACAGATCACAAGATGTCATTTCAAATGATGGCAATCATGGTGTCTTTCTTTTTGTGTTCTCCGCCTTTTGGTTTCGCCCTCAAAAACGAGTAAACTTTTTGCATACACCGAATAGTTACATTGTCCACAATGAATAAGATAGACTACATGATCTCTCTCTCCTTTGGTAAATTATTTCTGCTTTTATTTAACATTACTGCCCGTAGGCGATCATATTTTATCCAAAACACATTTTTCTGGATCAAAACCACATTACTATCTCCCGCATTGTTCCATTATACAGGGTGTTATAATGGTGGAAACTTCGCGATGGGGATTATTTAAATCAAAACGAGGAAGACGTTCCTTTGAATTCCAAATCTCCTTAGTATTTAACTTATGTCTATGATTGGCGAATGCGTTTAGAGGGGGATTTCTATGCTTGCCCTATTCAATATTTCATTCCTTGACAATAGCATTCTTACTTTGTGAAACCTGTCTAGTGTCTATCCATGTATCGGGTAGCCTACTGCTACTTCGATTGTCATTCGCTAAGCCGACACAGCTTACGCCAAGTGTTGAGATATGACGTCATTTGTGACGATGACGCCAAAACTTTGAGCGCCTGTTGCTTTGAAACAACGCATAATTTTGAATTTCTTCAAAGGACTTTTTTCCCCTTGCTTTTATGTAAAGAATTGTTTCCCAAAGTTTGCACCATTACTTCAGAGACACCCTGTGTATTGAAATTACAAAATATGATTATTAATACTCTGGACAAGCTGAAACTGTAAGCATTTGCTGCAACAAGAATTTGCATTTACTAGTGTCAATATGGTGAAAGGAAATAAAGCATTAACTCTTTCCAATTGATTCAATGGAATAAGAAGCAAGAAAACCAAAACTCTGAGACGAAACAAAAAAAAAAAAAAAAAAAAGATAAAAAAATAAATTCGTGTTAGTGAAAAGCGCGTTGCGTGACATATAAAACGTCCAGTTCAGTCGCTTCGAATATAGATGGAGTTTTCGTAACGCGATCAATAACCCTTCTGGAATGAAAATGATCTCGTAAATGCTGTAATGAATGTTCTCTATAAGCAGATATAATACACACTCTACACATTTTTAGTATGTTGAAAGAAATAAACTTAGCTATATCTTAGCTTCGTAATTTATATTACTTTTAGAATTGAGACTTAAAAATTCAATTAAGAAACTAATAGAACAAAACAAGATTTTTATGTGTAGAGTTAAAAATATCTACTTTCTTTTAAATATTGATTACCTATGTGGTCTTTTGTGTGATTTTGCTGATACTTTAAGACAGAAAAGCAAACTAAATGAATATTTAGACGCCGCTCTGGTTTTACTTTAATTTGGTTATACTATAAGGGCTGATTTTCATGAAAGATTGCGTTGCTTGCGATTTGGACGAATAGCCAATTAAAACACGTGTTACACTGACCTTACAATAAAACAGCAACGCAAGCGTTCATGAAAATCAGCCCTAAGATTAGGAAGTGATGCTATTCTTATGGCGTACCAATTTGATACAAAATGACAGGTGTGTAAAAGCATATTACTGACATCTAGCTTTGGTTTCATATCTCTGTCAGTCTTGTGAGTTTTATTTTGTAATGACCAATGAGATCTACGTATTTATATTTTACTGATCGGCTAGTGTCGAAAGATAAACGAAAGGGCAAACACTTAATCTCGATCGTTTACTTCCAGTCTAATCCAATATGGACCAAATTTTCAGAATCAGATTTTAAGCTTATAGCTGTGCGGCCGTTTTTTTATTTGTCTTAATTAAGGCCCAGAACAGATGTAAGAATTGGTCAATGTAATTTAAGTACAACTACAAATAGTATTTTGTTGAGTTGAATAAAAGACTATATAATAATCTTCCTAAAAAAAATCAAAGACCTAGAAATAACAAAATTTAAAAATGTTATGAAGCATAAGTTAACTGTCATGGCTGTTCATGGTGTACACGAATTTCTTGAAAATAGCACAAAAATCTGAATGTAACTATACTCTAAAATGACGATGTCATACATTGTATGTAACTATTTTAATATTCTGGCAATAAAACAATTTGAATTTGAATTTGAGGCATGCACGTACCGGACCGAATAGTAAATGCTCCAAATAATATTAACATTTTTTGGAAGAATTAAAATATAAATAAACACCGGGCCATACAGTAATAACAAGCGTAAAAGACTGACTTAGAACTGAAAATTTGGTCCATCTTGGTTTAGACTGGAAGTGAAAAATCGTGATTAACTGTCCCCTACACTCCGAGGCTTCATATAGTCATTAGATTTTTAATAGATCAGATCAGTTCAGTATCGCTTTTAGATAGAGGTCAATGACTGACTTTTTGTACTGTAATTTGATGTCAAAATGTAAGTAGCTTTGTTTTCTGAGCGTTGTATAGATCTAATTATGAATACTATTTTTGGGTTTAAAACAAATGCTTCTATCTGTTTTGTAAATTTCATTATTACAGGACCCTGGTATGAGAAGAAATTGTCTCCGGTGGGGAGCTGAATAGTCTCTTTCATTATATCGTAATCAAGATATCAAGCGTTCGATTCCCCGTGGGGACACAACATTGTAGTTTGATTTCCACCTAAAATTTAGAACTACATTCTAAATCTTTAGAAACTTTAGAACTAGACCCTATATTCACGTCTGTTTGATGGAAGGCAATGGCAAACAACAATCGATTCACCTTGGCTTTCAGATTATAATTCTACCTTTCCCTTCGGCTTGCGGAACAGTCAAAGTCAGGGATGTCTGTGCAGGGGTGATAGAGGAATCAATTGCTACCCTAATCATTTGACAGGAAGGTCCTCGCCCCCTTCCCTTCCCAATCATCATAAATGTATATATTCTGTAAGATGTTATGAGTTCACACCGACGTTACGTAACTTTCAATTCTTGATAATAACTAATATCGAACTTCGGACTGATCTGCTCAAACGTAATCGGTCCTGTCAATTTACGACATCGTCGCCCTTTTTTTTTTCAGTACCGCGTAAGTCGCAAAATGTGAATTTTACAGAAGGAAGAAGGAAAATGGGTCAAATTTCAATTGAAGCCCTGCATAAGCGGTTCTACTCTTGTCGATATTACACCATTCTCTGTTGGAGAAACGAAGAACTACTTCTGACCTTCTGCGGTAGTTTGCTTTGACCGAGTGTGAGTCGAAGCATGCTGAAAAGTCATTTTCGCCCAAAGTTTCTGTTAGGCGATATTGAAAATAAAAATAAGGTAAGCGTACCAATTATTGGCACTTCTTGCCACTTTCGTTTCGAAACTTGAAGTGTAGACCTATTCCGGCTTTATTTATTTCTTTATGGCTAATTTTAAAGTCTTAGATCTTTTCTGAAATTAATTTTAATTGACTTCCATAGCAAATATATACGAAGTGTTAAAAAACAAGTCCGAACTTTTGAAATAGCGCGTCAACCGGTACAGGGAGCGCGCTGCGGCTACTGAGCGCACTTAGCGGCAGATTTCGACAAACAAACTCCCATTTGCCTCATTTCGCTTTGACCCTTAGTCCTCGAGCGACAGCCACTGAAGTGAGCACGCGTACAAGCTGTTCGTATGATTAGTGACGAAATTCGTCCAACGTTTGTTGACTGACGATCAGAAACAGAACCGCGTTGAAATCAGTCAGGAACTGCTTGCCACTGCAAATGGCAATGAAAACGTCCTTAAGAACATCATAACAGGAGATGAGACGTGGGTTTATGGGTATGAGGTTGAAACGAATATGTAATCGTCGTCACAGTGGATGGGGAAAGGGTCTCCTTGTCCAAAAAAGGCACGCATGATGCCTTGTTTAGATTACAAACATCTTGCTAGGTTAACGCTAACTAAGATCGTTTTAGTAATGTATACAGTAGTTACCGTTAACGCGGATTTCAATTTTAACCAGCGTCAAGTTATCTTCTTACGTTAGTTATCTAAACGCAAGATGGCCGTTAAGCGCAGCTCACTTGGTGAGTTTATTTCTTTATTTATCGAAATATATAGCATCCTAGTGGTGCGTATCACTTTTAAAGTATATAAGAATGATGGCAGAACTATTCACAAAATATTACGCTACAACCAATTCATTTGTGTACATTATTTTATAATTGAGAGCGTCTACGTGCACGCCCGACGTGCATCGATCAGTGCGCTTACGTGCACGTCAAGATGCGCTGTCGCGCAGGCGCAGAATATGAACTATAAGCAAAACAGACAAGCGTTTCTTCGACTCACACCACACGACACACATCAGCAATAGGATCCGAAGCGTGAGGAGCTTGTTCTGCTTGGTTCCAGCTAAAAACCGGAATAATTATGAGTTTCGAAATAAAAGATGTTGCCACTCTTGTTGAAGATATGAAAAAGCCCGACTTCAAGTTCTGCTTGAGTCCTAGCAAAGGTTCTCTATATAAAAGAACCTATAATAATAATGCTACTATGATAGCTGGTCATGAACGTTCTGCACGCATAAAAGCTGCACGTGCTGCTGATGCTGCTACAAAGGCTGCTTCATCTAGTGATATTTCAAAATCCTCCTCGTCTTCCTCTCTCAAATATGACGTCTTACAAAGCACTTGTTCAAATCGGCCCTTTTCTGGGACACCTGACACACCATCTATGGACGTTGATGATTTTCATTTTCCTAAGAAATCTGCCAAATTGCAAACAGTTTCATCTGTTACTACACCTATTGTTACTTCAAATTCATTCCAACCACTAATTTCAGATACTTTAGACTCTTCTAAAAATACAGTTCATCATGAAAAACCTATTATTGCTCGCACTCCACATCCACCTGCTTTATTCATGTATGGTATCACTGAGCGATATACTTTTTGTAAATGCTTAGCTGCAATTTGTAAGGATCGTCCAGTCATCAAACACACATCTGACTTTATTAAATTTCAGACTAAATCAAAACAGGATTTTGAAAAACTTCAAACTTTTTGTCTACAGCAGAAAATTCAATTTGCTATCGAAAATAAAAGATCCGATCGTACTACTAAAGTTGTCATCAGAAAATTGCCATTAGATACTTCTGTTGAAGTTATTATTGCTGATCTTGTTTTACAAGGATTCTCCGTAGTTTCTGTCACGCAAATGCATGGAAAGGACAATACCACCAAGGCTCAAATCAGATATCCACTGTTTCTAGCAACGATTCGTCAAGATGAACATTCATCTCAAATTCTCACCATACGATATTTAGTTCATCATGTCATCAAAGTTGAACCCTATAAACGTTCGTCTATTCTCCAATGTCGTAAGTGTCAGCGCTTTGGACATGTACAGTCATCCTGCTATAATTTACCTCGCTGTGTCAAATGTGGACAGCTTCATTTATCTTCACAATGTCCGAAGAAAAACACTGATGATCCACCCCATTGTGTACACTGTGGCGGCACCCATACAGCAAATTATAGAGGGTGCAAAACTCTTCAAAAAATCATTCAAAAACAATCAGACGCCAAATTCAAACGAACAAATACTCTTGAGACATCTCCTCAGGGAGCCCAAAAATTCGCTTCACCTACTGCAGATTCTGCTCCGGCAGCCTCTACTACTGCCACTTCAAATGTCACTATTGGAGACATATTCAAAGAATTTTTCAAGATTTTTCAAGATCTAACTAGCAACGAACTTCTATCACTCAGTGATGATTTGAATACACTCAAGACTGTTAAATAAAATACCTACAATTATCAATATACTTCAGAAAGTATTTTCTGCGTGTCAAAAATAAATCAAGTAACTACCACACTACAACTCCGATATAACTAATATTCAAATACAGCCTATACACATAACATCTCAGTGATTCAAGTCACCATTCACCAGCCGATATCCATCTCCCCTCTTCAAT
Source organism: Lepisma saccharinum (assembly GCA_022664845.1). Taxonomy (NCBI): domain Eukaryota; kingdom Metazoa; phylum Arthropoda; class Insecta; order Zygentoma; family Lepismatidae; genus Lepisma; species Lepisma saccharinum. The sequence continues at coordinate 13,889 of JAGDQP010016132.1, read as the reverse complement.
CTCTTTTCAAATTTTCTATCTTTATTCATATTTCTTATCAATTCCTGACAATACAGAACTGCGACAGTTGCGTTCTGCCTTTTATAACCTATTTTTAATTCAATCTCGTCACTAACATATTTCACATATAGAAGGCATGGACTCATCGTCCGAAACTTCATCTCCTAATAAATGCCATATATAACTCAACTCAACACTTCGACTAGCTCCCAGCTTAGTCCAGTGGTTGATGCATCGGGAAGCTGATCCGGAGGTCCCGGGATAGAATCCTGGAGTGGTTACTTTTACATTAAAAAAAAAACTTTTTTTTTTATTTTTTATGCATCAGAAAATTTAATAAAAGTAGTGATTTAATATACCAAATAGAGGCCACTAAATAAAAAGCTAGGATGTATATAAAAACCCACCTGGGCAGGACACAAGGGAGGCACGATGCGTCCGAAGAGGCTGGGCGGCGTTCTTATTAAAGTTCCTACATACCTCAAATACAGTTTATTATTGTCTTACAGTTCCTCCCAGCAACCATACATATGATATCAATTACATGCCCACTTTATATAACAAGTAACAATTTTACTTGTAGAAATTCTGTGAACCGCGGTGGATGAGTGGTAGAAGTCTGGTGCTTAGGGTTGTCGGTTCAATCGCAGTTCATATCATGTGGGCTTTGTGGTGGACAAACACCGTGTGCGTGGGTTTACTTGGAGTTCTCTTATTTTCTTCATTTCACTAATTCACACATCATCATCCACACGGCTTGAGCCAAAGTTGTGTAAAGGTCTTACAATACATTTCAAATTATAAATTCTTTATATTTGTGGAACAATTTGAGCCAGTAAACAATCTGACTGAAGGAGCTAAGGAAGAAGAATTAAAAGAAAAGGAGGAACCAATGACCTCTATCTAAAAGCGATACTGGACTGATTGCTCCCATTCGAATATGCTTGTAGGCTAGGTGGTGAAAGTATTTGTACAGACCCTACTTTTAAGAAATGTTCGAGGATATTAATATGTTTTAGTTTGAAGATAGCTGGATATAAAATAAATATTTGAAAGAAACGATATATAGTTACCTGTATGTAGAACTATAGGGAAAAATCTTAGAATAATTTTATGTAGTAGATTAGATTTGATATTAGGTTAGAGAGAAGCCTAACTTATATCAATTGAAGTAAGGGTCTATTGGTAGGGTTGTTAATTAATTACATTTGATTTGTTTCATTACGTTACGAATATTGACGTTGTAATTAGGACATTACTGAGTTATTTATTAACAGTTGAGAATCTAAGAAAAGGCGTGCTAATTTTGAATTATGATAATGAAAGTGGCGAATAATTAAGAGTTCGCATAAAATCTATTATTATGAGTGTTCAGCTGTAGATATGATTAAATAAATATGAAATATTTATTTTTGTTATTCCATCTTTAGTTTATATGAATTTAATGGAAAAGTAGCATTCTTTTCTAAAACATTGATACATGATAATATAATATGTTCATGTGTTTAAGTTACTATGTTAATAATGAAATCGTTTTTTCCAAGATATATAAAGTCCGTGTTTTATCTCATGAATTGAAAGATAAAAATGTGAATGGATATTCCGGTAATTAGTATTTTCTTAAGCTCTATTTCGGTTGACATTTATGTACTACTCCGATCTAAGTTAGCTAGTCTATATAGAAATAGATAACGATGGCAACAAATGTGACTGATGAAACTTTTGTATCTGAGAAATGAGCAAACTATTTTGGATTTCGGCTACCTTAAGACTAAAAGCAAAATTCAAAGTGAGTAGAAACCAATATACTCCCTAATCGCTTATTGGGTTTTTGGAAGTAGAAATATGCAACATCTATTATGTCTAAATTTAAGTTTTAATACATCTGCAGTCTTCTGGTGGGGCCTCTTCCATTGCGGGACTTGCGGGGGCAACTGCTACACCACTGTTTCCTCCGAATTGCGACGGGTAGGCCATAGAAATTTGTGCAAATGATTACGTTAACTTAAAAGGACAGTTATGACGGATTATGTTATGAATGGTGTTTGAAAGAAAATGACTGGTTCTGTAAAGTTGGTGAGTTGAAAATTCTTACTCATTAACCTTGTATATTCAGTTGTTGATGTTTGGAGGACACCAGACAAAAAAAATAATAATTATGTAGAGTGATGTGTAGAATTGGAGCACGGACAGTAAGGTGTCAGGTCGAATCATCAACATTACATGTTGAATCATTATTATTTTTTTTTTTTTTTTACTAATTTGTCTGCAATTTTCTTTCTTCTTCTCTGTTTGTAGTTTTCAAACTGTAAACAAAGTAGCATCGCTGTAAATGGTACGTAGTTTGTGGAAATGGAAGAAACGGCCGTTGCACTCATTAATTAGGCAGTGTTTAATACATATCCGTCAAGACAAAAGGCTGGTGTTTTTTTTTTTTGTTTTGTTTCTGAACGCTTGGATGCGCAAATGAGGCAAATTGTTGAGCCAGTGTGGTTCAACTGGAATGAAAAGAAAGAAAGGGTAATATGAAGATGAGGACAAAGGAGTCTATAGAAATGTCAGTAAACAAAAGAAATATTACACAACGAGATTACTGATTTGTTTGTATTTTCAAGAAAATCTTGATTCTGATAACAAATACTATTGTTAATCACTACAGTAAGAATTATTTATTGTCGATGAAGTATGAAATCAAACCAGTGATTTTCTAAAAGAAAATAACGAATTTGAAATAATTAATAAGTATAGGTTAAGCGAAGCGTGCCAGTAGTAGTCGACCCCACCCCTTCCAGCAGTCGACCATTTTCCGAAGTATTTGTACCGAAATATTTAAATTATGTTTTAAATGTATAAAATAGCCCCAATTACAATTCAAGTAATAACCAATAAGCTCTACTTAACGGTACTGGAGTGACTGCTTAGTGTCAAAAGATAGACGCCAGAGCAAATATTATTTAAACTCGTTTGTCCACTTCCAGTCTAATCCAATGTGGACCAACCTTTTAGTTCTTAGTTTTCTATGGTTCTTTTCGCTGTACGGCCCGTTTTTATTTTAGTCAAAATTCTTGAGTTATTCATATAATAGAAACCGTACTCTGTATATAATAGAAAATACTGCAAATAATATTCGGTATCGTAAATAATATTCGGTAATAGTCAGTCCAGTATCGCTTTTATATGGAGGTCATTGGTAATAACCAACGAATTAGAAACGTCGTGTAATTATTAAATGTAGTGACGTCACACCAAAATAAATTTCTATTTCAACATTTAATACAGGAACATGTTTCAACATCCCATTTCTCGAGTGTAAACGGAACGTACAATCATCGATTTTTAAAATCCATTTTGGCTAATTTTGAAGAAGTGATGATTTTTTAGGATTCTAAAACAGCGTTTGTTTTGTGCACAGTTCTCTTTTGAATTTAGTGTTGCTTTGTTAATAATAATAATAATAATAATAATAATAATAATAATAATAATACGTGGACGAAAACTAATGTAAAATGCAACATGTGATATTTAGTAGTCGTCACACGACGAACTGAAATGAGGATGTCAACATGCATACAATTTATGCAAATAGCAAACTAAGGCTCGAGAAATACTGAAGTTTTAGCGTACGTGAGGTTAGATCACATTTTCCACTATTCTTCCGTTGTTTTCACTATACGTCCAATCAACAGACGTTTTCTAAACTTTACATAGGCTTATCTAGTAATCGTCTTCCACAACAGTGAGAGCCTATCATTTTCAGAGCTAAGTCTAATTAATTTATTTATTAAGTTTCAGATACAGATGGAATTGCCATTTTACGCTGGACTAAATAACATTGCAAAAAGCTAAATAACATTAAATTAAGTTATAAAACGACAGATAACTCAGAAAAAAAAGCATGTCTATTATAATACACAAGAGGAACAACTCAGATATTGATATTTAGCGCTCGACGGAAAGTGTTTTCAGTTCCAACAATATCAATATTTGAATCAAGATTATTGTACATAATTACTAGTCTATGGAATAAGGAGCGCTGCAGTATACTTAGCCTAGGCGTGGCATAATGAAGCAGGTTATTATTTCTGGTTATTCGCAACGGAACACGGAAGTAAAATTTAGATATCAACTCTCCAGTTCTAAGATTACCGTTAAGTATCTTTTATAAGTACATCAAATCTGCCAGCTTGCGACGTGAAGAGGAAATATGAAGGCCAAGGACGAATAATAACTCGGGTTTGCTTAAGCTACGTACCGATGGTATTCTTCTTTTGACTATAACAAGAAAGAAGTTCAGAGCAGAATGAATTTGAGAAATATTTGAAATCCTAGCCATGTTCCAAATTGGGGAGCAATATTCAATTTTAGGGAAAATGAGGGTTTTGTAGAACATACTTAATGAATAAAGGTCTTTAATTTCTGTAAATCTACGGAGAAGACCAAGTAAGCGCATAGAACTGTTAGTTATAAAGGTCACGTGATCAGCAAACAAAAGTTTTTCGTCAAATACCACTCCAAGGCCTTTTTGAGAGGAAACTTTGGCGATAGGATTATCTCGAATGAAATATTGTATGTGGATGGGATTTGATTCTTCTTTAAAGAAATAATAAGAAAAGAAGATTTTGAGATTTATTTTCAAGTTCCACGCATTCCACCAATCCAAGAGGTTAGAGATGGAATTTTGGAAATCAGTAACATCCTGTAATAATCTGATTTCTCGATATAATTTACAGTCATCAGCAAAAAGAAGAATTTTGGTTTCAGATGACGAGAGGTAAGACGGGAGATCGTCCATATATGGAAGGAAAAGGAGAGGGTCCAATAAGCTACCTTGAGGTACACCAGAGAGAACAAGAAAAAAATTAGAATCTAATAACTGGTTTTAATGGTAATTTAAAAAAGAAAACGGACGAAATAGATAAAAGAAAAGAAAGACAAAGTGAACGACAGAAAGAAAAGATCGAAAGAAAAACACACTGGACAACTTCTAGACTTATGGTGGTCAACAACTGGCATCAGGTGGTCGACTTTCTGCAGTGATTTGCCTTTTCCTTTGTTAATTTCGAAGAATTAACAAATTATGGAAAAGCTACTCTTCAGAACATACAAGAAAGCATCCTGAATATGGAAACATGTATGTTAACGTTCTAAGATGCACTTTCTAATTAAAGTTAAAAAATAATAGGATGACTACTAGTACAGTTACTCTATTCGCATCATTGTGGACTGTAGAAAATTAGATGCATCTATATTAATGTAGGAAATCTAAAAAGAATAAAAAATTGACAAACTTCCAAAAAAAAAAAAAATATTCTCAGTGCTGGCGGTATCCGAAGTTTGCAAAGCATAGTCACAAATTACGTAATAATTCGACAAATAGTGACGCAAGACGAGTTGGTTTAGCAAAGTACAATCGAAGTTATAGCCAACACATCTATTTGAGCAAAAAACAATTGATTGACAAAGTACAGCATAGAAAGGTTTCTACGTAAGAGTTGATCGTTAATGAATTAATGTGTTTTAATAGGACTAGTGTAGAAATCCCCTCCAAACAAGCAGAATTTTTTCATTCACAAACGTTGCTCAAATACAAGTTCCCATGTGATTTGGCAAATCAACATGTTTCAGGGGTGGGGGGAGGGCTCCATTTACAGAAATATTAGCACTGATGACGTCAGTTGGAAGATTCGTTGGTATCGAACTATTATATTACGTATGAAAGCTAGAAGTTCGAGCGATAGCTGTAGATGGCCCGATACTAGCAATTGAAGGTGATGGGAAATCAAACGAAGCTCATTTGAAGGAAAAATAAGAATTGAATACAGCAATCATAGTGCCTAGGGATCATACTTATTGTCTAGAGAGCATTAGAAGCACTATAAATTTGTTAAAGAATTAGAAAAAGAAAATGATGTCCTTCTAACTTTTAGATTTGGGAATATAAAAAGGGTTTCACCAATCTTCTTCGTTAAGAGCTGACGAATATTTAAGAAACTTTTAGCTTTTCTTGAGATACATTAAGAACATTCACTGTTTTTCTTGCAAGTGTGCGTTGCTTGCGATTTGGGTGAGTAGCCAATTGAAACACGTGTTACACGTAGAACAAGCGACAAAACACATGTTTTAATTGGCTACTCACCCAACCCGCAAGCAAAACAAGCAACACACGCTTGGAAGAAAAGCAACCCTGAACTTTTAACGAAAAAAAATTAACGAATCGTTAGTTAACAAACGTAATTAGCTTTAAAGCACTAAAGTTACTTAACGATTCGTTAGCCTAATGAAGATTGGTGACAATTATAATAAATTCGTTAACTAACGATTGGTTAAATTCTAAACGAATGTTGATGAAATCTTCCCCAAGGGCCCCTTGACATGGAAGTACTTATGCTACAGTAAATTGTAGTGCCAGCACAAATACTACCGTTTCAAATTACAATAGCGTAAGATGTTATGGTATATTTCATAATTGTTTTGACGGAATATATACTTTAAAAATGCTTCCGTGTCAAGTGGGCCTAAAGGCATGGTAGCATAAAAAATTACATAAGTATACGTAAAACCATCAGATGCCAGCACAAGTTCATTTTTATCTAATGGATACTATACGGAATGACACATGTTATTCTTGTTCTATGGCATTGTGTACTAAAAATTCGATACAAAATTTGACCGTGCAGTACATAGTTAGGAATAAGGTAAATGTATCGATTATTACCCTGGTCCCTAATATGACCCACCCCCGAGATCTCTGCAGCTTTTCGTTGGTGCTACTAGATGTTACAATAAATTATATCCTCATACAAGTGAAAGCATTTTTGCGCAACTCAGTTGTTTGCGAGTGGCATGAACGTCAGCAGCTTCAGTTGAAGTGGCATATTGAGCAAGAAAATATTTTGCTGTTATTTTAGCAAGGCAAGTAATGTTTAGTTTCAGCATCTATTGTTGAAAACCTAATCAGTATAATGCATGGATAATGTAGCTATGTGAGCAGACGTGAACATAAAATGTGTGTAATGCAATGCATTGCAATGTGTAACTAGCAGGCGCCAGAAAAAGTAAAGAGGTCAATAGTGCGCAATATGGCTCATCGTGGCACGCAGGCAAGATGAGCCATTTTGGGCACAATGCAGTCACAAATATTTAAAATGAAAGAATTGGGTATTTGAAATGTTTGTACTGAACACTCATCATCATAATGTTTAGTAATTAAAGGAAGATAATAAGGAATCTATCAATTTCAACACAAAGAATATGAAGATTAAAACCAAAATAAAGCAATTGTCATCATCTTTAAACCAACCAGAATTTCAGCAGCTTGCTTCGGCATTGAGTTGTGAATCTTGGTTTTGTTACCTTTATCAGGAAGACAAGGCTGCAGACATGCATCATGGTGTGTCGTGTAGCAAATACGTTCCTGAAGAGTGTGTTGGAATCACCGCTAAAGATTACACGGACCATTTCTCTGTCCGTCATGTGAGACGTGACTTTTTAAACTTCTTCCTTAGTGTTACGCTTCTTGTTTATTCATATTTATTTCCGTTTGTATATTCACTTATTTTTCACCAATTTTGGCATGTTGTATTAATACATTATTCTTGGTTTTGCAATGTCATAAAAACGATATATGCTTGTAATGTATATTTCTGAGTATGTAGCATATATGAGTAATATAGAAAGATTACACATCGCTTTTGCCATACGATCTTGTTTTCTTTAGTGGGCCATATTAAGAACACCATGTACCAACATTTTAGTTTTCGATTTATTCAATTTTTATACGTCATTTCTAGGAAGCAGATTATTATTATTTTTTTTCATTTGTCCAAATAGTCTCCCTATTTGATGGTTCAGTCCATTCGTACGAATAAATAGTCTTTCTTAGTGAAAAAAAAAATCAACAAAGCTTAGGTGGGCTATATTCGGGCCCCCTACCTTATAAGAGAAAAACATTTCATGACACCACGAAACCAAATTTACGGTTTAGCGGAAGCCAGACTCTGTGGCGCCATTAGAGCCCTTCTATACAGAGAGTACTGTGGGTCAGCCACTGACCTTTTCGAGACCTGCGTTTCTATCGTGTGACTACAATATACAGCACAACACATCTGGGATATTTTCAAGCATTTTACAATTGTCAATTCTCTGCAAAACAGCTGTCTTTAGCTATTTTGGAGGTTTCATCTGACATGCGCGCTTCTCATTAATAACTTACTCTTTTCATAACAAAGAATGTTGTAACCCAATCTCCCCGAGTATCCCAAATGACACTATATCAGTGGCGAATTTATGAATAATATTCTCCGGGTATGGGCGTAGGATTTTTGGATTAAACCTGAAAGGCAAGATATTATTAGTGTGGACAAACCAACCCGGGTGTACATATATGAAATAGACTCTGAGGTGTAGTCGTATATATGTTTATGTGGTGCGCCTCCTCGTACAGGTGACCAAGGGAAATGTATAAAGGAAACTAAGGGGAACACAAGACAACAAATAAAACTAGCAAGTAAGATTCTCTTTAGCACCTTTTATTGACAGCTCCGTCCACTTCGGGAGATCAAGAATATCTGAATTTACATATAGCTTGCGCTGTTTATATAGGCATATGCCAAAGACGTTACAATAAATCTAGATTGTCCTCCATAGAGATTTTTTATAATTTAGTTAATTAATTTCTTTATATCTTTGAAGTCTTTGGTTATGTTCGTCTGATTATTTATAATATCTTTGGTAGCTACAGTTTGTATCGAAAGTATTTACACAAAATAATAAATTTGGGCATCTTAGAACCTCGCATATGTCAAAAGCTTAGGCAGGTAATTTCATATATACATTTGATATTACTAAATCGAAAGGATGATTTTATATAAATTGTTAGGGGAATTACACAAGAATATAGGCATCTCGTAGGATGCGAAGATGACGTTACAATGTGAAGGCAATGCTCGATATAGAGGACCTCTAAACATGAGGCCAGTCAGTGTGGTGGAGTGCCTCGTCCCTTCCGTCTCTTGGATCCACTCTTCTCTCCTATAATGCAGTCTCAAGCTTTCTGTATTCTATTTTAACTCTATGGTGTTATATTACTCTTGCATTAAACAAAAGCCTGTCTCTCAGCCTTAAGAGTTGTGAAGGTCGTGACTTTCATGGTACGACGAAAAGCGTTAACAAAGTAATGTTCATATAGAAGAATTATGATAGTTTCGTCTTTGAGCACGAAAACAAAATTTATGTGAACGTTAGAATTGGATATTAGCTTTTTGTGGATGGGTTTTATATGTGACTTTTATCGCTTTAATAAAAAAGTACATACGAACATAATTAAGCCATGACAGTGATTAGGAGACGATGGTAATCTGACTTCTTTTGAAAAGTAAAAGTAAAAGCAAACATGGTAATGAATGAAACAGTTCAACAGTGATGTTTACATTTTTTAGCATTATAATTCATTAAAAAGAAACCAGAGACAAATTATAAAACACTTTCATTCAAAGTAGATAAAAAATTATCTGATGTTTCGTCTTGAACGAAATTTGTTTAATGAGATTAATACATTACGCATAATGAGACGATTCAGCCTTGCTTTAATTTTCATAAATGGATCAAAATGAATTTTTAAAAGAAAGAAAAGAGTTTTACTTTACTTCTTTTCGGAGCGAAAAAAAAGAGTTGGGTTCCATTCTCTTCCGTGTGTGGCGGTAGCGGCGTTGGTGGATCATGCATAATTAAAAGTTCACATTGCTCTTACCCTATACAATACTTTCAAGTTCAAGGCAATTAAAGTTACGAGCACAAAAATACGTCACAGAAACAACACGTGATCTTTATACCGTAACGTTCATCGTAACAGCACATGAACCAAGACCAATTCACGCATGAGTGACCGTTGAAAAGAAGTCATTCATAAAGCCAAACTTACACTTTGTCCGATTTTCTTTTGTTTTTTTTATTTTATTCACAGCTATAAGAAAGAAAGAAAAAAGAAATATCTCATAAATTACATTAATGTGTTTTCTCTTGCCATGGATTATAAATGAAGGCAAAGTTCTACTTTTCGTAAACAAAAGCCTGAACGCACACAATAATGTATAATACGAACATATATAAATATCAGCGGTGTATTTTCAGGTACTGGAAACAACATGCACATATATGAAATTACTATTATTATGAACTCATCATACCATAAAATGAATTCCTCAAGTTGAAATGCTTGACGTGAGTTTAACACATTCCAGATGGACTTAAAAATTATTAGATATTAAATGAAGATATTGCCCTGTCAATACGTAACAATAATTTAATACGTAGATAGTAGAACAAGCATATTATAATAAAAAATATAATCCCTTATTAGATTTTGGCTTTCAAAGAAAGTGAGCTTTGGAATGTAACAATAAACTTATTTCATTTGAACTTAACTATATTACATGTTTCTTTCTTCTTTTCATTTTTAGAGGAAAACACGCAGAACAGAACAATGAGCTCTATTACAAACGATATTTAACTGAATGCAGTCATTGAAAATTTCATGAATATATGAAGCCAGGGAGCGGAGAGCACACTTAGGGCCATATTTATGAATAACTCCTAAGACTGGCTCTCAGGGGCATTGAAATCATATGCTCCTGGGAGCCACCCACCTCTTGTGAGTGATTCATAAATATGGTCCTTAATCTCGTTTGTCGACTCCCAGTCTAAACCAATACGAACTAAATTTTCTGTTCTAACTCAGCTTTTACGCTTAATAACGCTGTGTGTCCCGTTTTTTAATTTATATCTTAATTTTGGCAAAAAATATAAATATTATTTGCAATATTTTCTATTCTATGCAGAGTACGATATACTCTTACGTGAATAACTCAGGAATTAAGGCTTAAATAAAAAAAAAATCGGGCCACACAGCGATAAGAAGCGTATAAAACTGAGTTAGAACTGAAAATTTGGTTCATATTGGATTAGACTGGAAGTGGACAAACGAGTTTAAATATTTGCTCTGGTGTCTATCTTTTGACACTATGCAGTCACTCCAGTATCGTTTACGTAGAGCTCAATGGAGTAGAATGATTATAATCTTGTTAGTTGAGTGTGAAAATTACAGTCAAAAGAAGATGGCGGCAGGTATTAGAGTTACCAAAATGCAAAACAAAAAGAAAGTTTAAAAAGACCGAAAGCAAGGAAGAAGATGGAAAATATTTGTATAAAGTACCAGCATAAGAAATAAAGCAAGATTTGAAACCAGACGTTAAATATTTCATTGACTGATGTTATTATCTAATGTTGATTTTTAATTATAAAATAATGTTCTATGCTCAGTAGGACATAATATGTTATGCAAAGTAACAAAAAGATCTACCATTACTTGACACTTTCGGAAGGTAAAGTTTTCTTTCCTTTTATTTTTCGAGGCCAGTTTATGATATTTTATTTAAACTTAAGTTTACCAAGCTTAATATCCAATTGGAAAAATAATAACAGATTTGAAATCCTCACATTAACACATATTTAAAAAAAAAAAAATACTCATTGAAAAATATTCACGAAAAGTAAATTGTAGCCCCTAAAATTATATGCATTAACATGTAGGCCTAGCAAATATTCAATTTGTTAATTTACTGTATGAAAAAGTATGGCCTACCAATACGTCTACTTGAAAACCTCGTTACTAGAATGTTGATTTTATTACGAAATTTCATATTCTATACAGTATTGTTTAACGGAGAGGTCATCAAACACACACATATATATTTTGATAGGCACAGAATCTAACAAAATTCGTTTCATTATATTTTGATAAAATATTAATATATTTTATATAATGTTTCATATTTTTTTTATATTTTAATGTTTCAGGTACTCTACAAATGTTCACGGGCACCCGAGTTTGAAATTAACCACAGAAAGCATCAGCAAATTTCTTTTTGTTTGACTGCCCTTTTGAGTCACGTCGTCTATCATGGATTAGATACGGGAAACGGATCGACTGGCCCAATACAATTAAGCTGGGTCAACTTGACGCCGGTTTTCGATTAACTTTGCCTGGTGAATTGGGCTTTACTTGCGTCTTATTGGTTGGCCTATGCTTGGCTGTGTGGAAGCAAGGAAGGGATGAAGATCTAGCCAAGGAAGAGAGGAGCAAGATTGGGATATTTTAAATAAGTTATTGTACGGAACGTGATGTTAAGTTGTTTCTTTAATCAATTTCACCTTCCAGGTGATCATGGCTTGTGCTGGCTTCAATTTCGGGTCACTAGAAGTAGATCTCTCTCCCGTATCGAGATCGAGATATGTGAAACAAACTACGATCAAGAAAAATGTTGTTTCAAAGGCACTATGCACACCCGCTATTTTTCAGATCTTTGACAAACAACATATTTTTGGAAAGCGGCTCAGATAGTACTTATCGCAATGTATATCAAATGTTATAACGTGGGATATCAACTAAACTAAGTTAAAAGAACTATAACACGATTGAAATAACAATAACGCGAAAATAACAAATATCGAACTCTATAACGATACTGGAGTGATCGGTTAGTGTCGGGAAAATGGACCCCCGAACAAACATTTAACCTCGATTGTCCACTTCCAGTCAAATCGAATATGGACCAAATTTTCAGTTCTAACTCAGCATTTTTTTTTGTGTGTGTGTATCCCATTTCTTTTTTATTTATGTCTTAATTCTTGAGTTATAATATAAGCACCGCAGTGTGCATATAATAATTTATGCTGCAAATAATATTTGTTTCTTTGCAAGAATTAAGACATAAATAAAAACGGGCCACACAGCGACCGAAAGCGTAAAGAGGGTTGCTAGATTTAAAAATAAAGGACAAGGTAGTCATAATTTCTACAGCTACATGGCGACTAAAAGAAATGATAATGCTGTGTAATAAATAAGAAATTAAATTTGTTCTTACTGATTCACTGGTTTAATTCCGAGATGTGACTGCTACTTCCTCATCAGTCATCACTCTTCCAATACTTCTTGCTTCTTCTTACTTGTTGTAGAAGGAATGTGTCTTTCAATGCATTAGAACAAATGTTGACACAGCTACTGTTCATATTGAAGCATATCTGAAGTTCACTTTTAATTAATTAAACTCTACATCGATTCCTTTCATCACTCCAATGTTCGTTCTTGATAATAATAATAGTAATAATAAAAACGCTCGATTGATGCGTTCGATTCAGGACTGTTTAAAATTATTTAAACAATTTCAAACATATTCCGAACAATGCTTTTACTTTTTATTTGCAGATTTTGATTCGTCCTCATCTACAATCTTTTTCAGTATCTTCTTAACGGCATAAATTCTTCATAAAGATCATCAATGTTAATTATATTTACGAGGTTCTGAATCTCAACACTTTATGTCAGAAAATTAGATATGTTGTTTCACATTTATGAACTGACTCAGCAAGCCAAATCCGACCAAGACGACAAATGGTCGGGCTGTCGTCGGGGATAGGCAGAACCCAGACTAGTAGTCGGAAAGTAGATGGGGGATGGTCGGCGTGCAGTCACAAGTGATGTTTGGTCGTCGAGCCATTTCCTGGCCGCTATAGATTGCAGCACTATCTCTGTATATGTCTAATGTATTTTTATCGTTGCACGAAATTTCAATGTTGCTCCTACAAATTCAATCCTAGCGAGTTCAGACTTTCAGGGAAGAAAGTTCACAAGTAATTCAAGAGTTCTATCCGTGCCGATTTTTCATTTTCTATCTTGTTCATTGTTGAAATCGTTCAGTGTTATTATGCCCATAACAATGAAGATCTTTTAACAACGAACACGAAAGAAAATGAAAAATCGGCACAGGTACAACTCTTGAATTACTTATGAACTTTCTTCCCTGAAAGTTTGAACTCTCTAGGCTTGAATTTGT